>NDXB01001706.1:45526-59197 GCA_002631895.1 Agapornis roseicollis | reverse complement strand
TTTTTTTTTCTCCATTTAAGCAAGAGGCTGCCTTTTCTTTTTTTTTTTTTTTAGTTTTCTTGAATATGTTACAAGGAAAGCCTTTCCTGGTTAATCATCCAAGTTGATAGCCGTTGAAGTCATTCACCTTGTAACATTGTTCAATGGGAGAACCATGTGGTGTGTCTCTTCTCTAAACAGCCACAGGGGCTCATGAAAGTTGTAAGAGCTCAGGAACATTGAGATTTCTATGCCTCTTTCAGAAATGGTTGAAATTAACCTATGTTCTAGGGTTATGAAAGGCTTGCTTGTAGGTGGGCGGGCAAAACCCACAATCGTGTAACCTTTGTTTCCTCAGGCAATTAGGCTGAAAAGGAAGAAAAGAGAGAGCTGAAGAAAGATCTGAGAAAGTAGAATAAGACAAGAAAAAGTTGGAAAAAAGGGAAAGGAAAAAAAATAAAAATAAATTGAATTTCAGATAGGGATAGGGAACTCTTATTGAGTTCACAGCTACAAATATGTAACTTTTTTAATGAAAACAATTCAAATTTAGAGTGAAATTCATTTAAGAGAATCCTAACAGGTACAAACTACTAACTGAGAGTATATTTATCCTCTTCTGCTGGAACTGAGCCCCATCTGTGTATTCAGAGCCATTCATGCTTTGAAGGATGAAGACTGCCTTACTTTTGTCTAATAAACAACATAAAATTATTTTTTCTTACTAATAGGAAATTTGTGGAATACCTTCCTAAACTGTTCTAGGAAGGTCTTGCTCCTACTATAAATGTTGCCAGTTAATTCATGGCTTCTTAAATGACAATGCTTAGATTGGTTGCAGCTGTCACTGTGGCCTCTGTACTATCTCATACTATTTTCCTAAATCACTGGCTGTGCTGGAATATAAAACCCTTAAATTAACTATCCTCTTTTCACTCTGGTAAGAATATGATCCTTCTCAGGGGAAAAAATAGAGAAAAAATATTATATAAATTCTTAGTAATTTTGATTCATCTCATAAATGCAAGAAATTAGGTTTTCAAAGTCCCATACAGTCACATAGTGAAATTATCTTATTATTAAAATGGTCATACATAAGATTATAGAACACAAAATCATAGACTGGTTTGGGTTGGAAGGGACCTTAAAAAACATCTCATTCCAACCCCCCAGCCATGGGCAGAGACACCTTCCACAAAACCAGGTTGCTCAAAGCCCTGTCCAACCTGGCCTTGAACGCTTCCAGTGATGGGGCAGCCACAGCTTCTCTGGGAATCCTGTCCCAGTGCCTCACCACCCTCACAGTGAAGAATTTTTTCTGAAAGTCTAATCTAAATCTACATTCTGTCAGTTTAAAGCCAATCTCCCTTGCTTTGTCATTGCATGCTCTTGTAAAAAGACCTTCTCCATTCATCTTGTAGACACCTTTCAGGTATTGGAAAACCATTATAAGGTCTCCCAGGAGCCTTCTCTTCTCCAGGCTGAACAACCCCAACTCTCTCAGCCTGTCTTCATAGGAGAGGGGATCCAGGCCTCTGACCATCTCTGTGTTCCTCCTTTGGACTCAGTGAAGCTGGTCCACATCCCTCTTGTGTTGAGGGACCCAGAACTGAATGTAGTACTGCAGGAAGGATCTCATGAGAGTGGAGTAGAGGGGGAGAATCATAGAATAGTTAGGGTTGGAAAGGACCTTAAGATCATCTAGTTCCAACTCCCCTGCCATAAGCAGGGACACCTCACACTAAACCATGCTACTCAAGATGTTGTCCAACCTGACCTTGAGCACTGCCAGCGATGGAGCACTCATAACTTCCTTGGGCAACCCATTCCAGTGCCTCACCACCCTAACAGGAAAGAATTTCTTCCTTATAGCCAATCTAAACATCCCCTGTTTGGCCTCCTGGCCATACTTCTTTTGACTCAGTCCAGAACAGTGCTGGGCTTTATGGGCTGCAAGTGCACGCTGCTGGGTCATGTTGAGTTTTTTATCAACCAAAACCAAGATGCTGAAGAGCTAATGAACAGGTAGCATGGTATGTGTTAATACTCTGCTAACTGTTCATGAAGAGCTCAGGATGAGATTGGTGATATTTGTATTAGGAGGTTGGAAGGCAAGTGCTTATTTAAATTGAGTCACACAATGCCTGGATTACAAAGCCCTAGAATTGGCCTCAAATAATTAAAAGGGGGGTGGGGCATAGTAGGGAAAACTATCCTTTTTCCCCTGTTTACCCAGACAATATGAAACTATGCATTGGCTTTCCTCAGTTTCTTTACCCTTTTTCTTAGAGTTGCTTTAAATGAAGCAATGTTGCAGTAATGCTCTTACAGGCCACCATGCCAATGCAGGCTGAGCAATACCTTCCTTTCCCTTTTCCCAAGGAACACCTGTTAGGAAGAAGACATGACAAAATACTTCAGATACGACTGTGTCATGTATATAGAGAATTTACCTCTTTTCTGAAGATACCCTTTGGGGTCAGTAAAAAGCCATAGAGTCCCACCTAAAGACAGTTTAGAATTAGAAGCATTGTACATTGCAATCATGAGATGGTTGAGTTCAAGATCCTCAGGACAGTGAAAAGAGTAAGCTCACTCCCCTGGAATTCAAGAGAGCAGACTTTGGCCTCCTCAGGAACCTGCTTATTATGGTTTCATGGGATATAGCCCTAGAGAGCAAGCGGCCCAAGTCTGTTGGTTGACATTCAAGGATCACCTGTTGCAAGCTCAGGAGTGCTGCATCCTGACTAGAAGGAAGTGCAGCAGGAGGGCCAAGAGACCTCCCTGAATGGAAAAGGAGCTGCTGAGGAAACTTTGAAGGAAATAAAAGGCTGATAAAAGGCAGAAGCAAGGACAGGTGTCCTGGTATGAATACAGGGGTGTTGTCCGGGAAACCAGAGACCAGGTTAGGAAAGCTAAGGCCCAGTTAGAATTAAACTTGGCTAGGGATGTGAAAGAAAACAGGAAGGGGTTCTATAGGTACATAGAGAATAAAAGACAGACTAGGGACACCATCGACTCTCTTCAGAAGCTATCAGGAGAACTGGCTAGACAGGATTTGGAGAAAGCTGAGGTTCTGAACGACTTATTTGCCTCAGTCTTCAATGGCAAAGGCTCTGACTGCACCACCCAAGTCTTGGAAGGCAGATGCAGGGATTGTGAGAATGAAGACCTTGGGCACACTGTAGGAGAGGATCTGGTTCAAGACCATTTTAAGAACATGAACGTTCATAAGTCCATAGGACGTGATGAAATCCATCTGCGGGTCCTGAAGGAGCTGGCAAATGAAGTTGCTAAGCCACATGGCATTTAGGTGAAGTTCCTCGATGACTGGAAAAAGGGAAATATAACCCCCATTTTCAAGAAGGGGAAGATGGATGACTCAGAGAACTACAGACCAGTCAGTCTCGCCTCTGTGTCTTGGAGCAGATTCTCCTGGAAGGCATGCTGAGGCACATGAAAAGCAATGAGGTGTTTGGTGACAGCCAGCATGGCTTCACTAAGGGGAAATCCTGCCTGACCAATTTGGTGGCCTATGATGGGGCTACGGAACTGATGGACAGCGGTAGAGCAGTTGACGTCATCTACCTGGACCTGTGCAAAGCGTTCAACACTGTCCCACACAACTTCCTTGTCTCTAAATTGGAGAGACATCAATTTGATAGGTGGACCACTCGGTGGATAAAGAACTGGTGTAAACTGGAGAAAGAACTCACAAAGAGTTGTCGGCAATAGCTCAATGTCCAGCTGGAGACCAGTGATGAGTGGTGTCCCTCAGGGATCGGTGTTGGGACCAAACATGTTTAACATCTTTGCTGGTGACATAGAGAGTGAGACTGAGTGCGCCCTCAGCAAGTTTGTTGATGGCACCAAGCTATGTGGTTCGGTGGATACGCTGGAGGGAAGGAAGGCCATCCAGAAGGACCTTGACATGCTTGTGAGGTGGGCTGATGCCAACCTCCTGAAGTTTAAGCATGCCAAGTGCAAGGTCCTACACGTGGGTCGGAGCAATCCCAGGCACAGCTACAGGTTGGGCAGAGAGGAGATTGAGAGCAGCCCTGCAGAGAAGGACTTGGGGGTGGTGGTCGATGAGAAAATGAACATGAGCTGACTGCAGTGTGCGCTTGCAGCCCAGAAAGCCAACCGTATCCTGGGCTGCATCCAAAGGAGCGTGACCAGCAGGTTGAGGGAGGTGATCCTGCCCCTCTACTCTGCTCTCATGAGACCTCACTTGTAGTATTGTGTGCAGTTCTGGTGTCCTCAACATAAAAAGGACATGGAACTGTATCTAATATAATTTAATATCATTTAATATAATTTAATATAAAGAGGACCAAAAAAAAGAGTTTTGAACTGGAAAGGTTGGAGTCTTTCAGACATTATGTTCAACCACAATATTTGCTCTCTCGTAGCTATCCTACTTGAAATTTTAATTGGGATTTACTGAAATTGTACCAGATTTCACTTCATTTAAATTTCTGAGAGTTGTCCTGTAAACATAAGACACCAATATCGCTCATTAAAATTAAAAAAGATCTTTTGGAAGCCAGTAAGTAAGGAATGACTTTTGAATCAAATTCCATTAGTACAGAATCACAGAAATTACCTTACTGACATTCTTACACATTTATCTTCATGCTCTATTCATTAATATTTCTTCATAAGTATTGAGGAAAACTATACCACATCTATGAAAGTTATAGTGCCTATACCTTCACTTCAACCTATACATTGTTTACTGTGGTGTATGCTCTAAATCATATAATGATATCTTGAAACAGCTCTGTATCTGCACATTTCATTCTTCCATCTTAAACATTCATTAGTGTGTATCACTGTTGCTATTTGCAGTTGATTTTCCTGTACTCTTAAGGTTAAATGGAGTTTACATATTTTGGAAATAAAAACTTATTAAGTACTAGTTTAAGTTAGAGCTCAGGTAGTTGACTCTTGTCACAGAACAAAATCAGTCAAACTGTCAGTACTGAAAAGGAAGAAAAAAGCAGAAAATGGATGCATAAGCATCTTTAAGGAAAGTTGTTGACATAATCCTTTTTTATGTCAACAGATGCAAGGCAGAGTCAGTATGCACTAAAAGCTTCAGCTGAAAAATGTAACTTGATTCATTTCTTTGGAATATTCTGTATTTTAAAGGAAGATCACTACACTACTGAGATCTCATATCAATTTCTCCACCAAAAGAATACATACAAGCAACAAAAAATATTCAATCATCTTTTCTTTCTTCCTTTATAATATCTGTATTATTTTCAGAGATAAAACAGCACCATTTATGGGTTTTGCAATATTTTTTTTGTTTCAAAGATCACTTGTGTAAATCTGCTTGCTGACCCCATGTGTTTCTTTCAGATAAATATTTTAAACTACACATATGTTAGTAACTTGACCCAAAGAGTGTGTGAAATCTAACAAAGATGCTTATATCATGCATGAACAAAACCATAGACTGCACAATCTGTTGCTTTTTTTTTTTAGGTAAAAAGATTATCATAGAATCATGGATGATTTACTTAGGAAAGACTTTATTTGCAAAGATTTTTTTAAGGTTGAAAAGGATACTTTTTTCCTGTTTTCTTTCTACTCATAAGACTAAATACTGTAATTTCACACCAAGGCTTTCTATGTTAAGGAAGATTTTAAAAACTGAGATAAAAAGAATTTGAGTGAATACTGATATAAATGGCTAAGACTTGTTGAGGCTGGAAGGCACTTTTAACATGTAAAGTCATTATGGGGGACACTCCAAGAAGTAAGTGATTTAGCACAGCAAGAGAACTGAAGCCATTAAAACTAATGTAGTCAATGATACTTTGTTCTTCCTTTTAGTCTGTGAATCATCCACAGAATGATTCACACAGAGTCAAGAATCATTCAGGTTAGTAAAGACCTCTGGAGGTCTTTTAGTCCAACACTCAGGTATGGTCAGCTAGACTGGGTTTCTCAGGGCAGTGCCCAGTCAGTTTTGGAACATCTCCAAGGATGGGGATTCTACATCCTCTCTGAGAATCCGTTACTAGTTTCTGACCATATTGGCAATTAAAAATAAAATAATAAATAAATAAAAAAATCCTTACGTTTAGGTGACATTTCTTTTATCTTGAATTCTCACATTGTCTCTTATGCTGTCACTGAAAAGAGTCTAGATCCACTTTCTTTGGTGTCCCCAAAAATATTTTTACACATATAAGATCCCCTTAAGGCTTTTGTTCTGCAGGTTGAACTGCTCCAGCTCTCCCAGCTTCTCCTTATATGACAAATGCTCCAGGTTCTCAGTCATATTTGTGGTCCTTGGCTAAACTCACCCCAGTATGTTCATGTCCTTCTCCTACTGGAAAGTCAGGACTGGACACAGAGAGATGTGTTTCACCGGTGCTGAGTAAAGGAGAAGGATTGTATTCCTCTATCTGCTGGTAATGCTCTGTCCAATGCAGCCCAGAAGGCTGTTGGCCTGCTTTGCTGCAAGGGTACATGGCTCATACCCAACTTGGTGTCCCTCTGGGGAATGACAAATAGTCAAGGCATTTGTATATTTTTATATCAAGTTGAAATAAATGTACAGTCATCATGAATTATAGGACCTTGAATTAGTTTGAAGCCTGTGTCAGCATGGAAGTCCTCCTATTAATAATTTAAACTCAAGCTCTTTTAACTATATAATCCATTTTTTGAACTTGGCTTTAGCTCAGGGAGAACTCAACCATTTCACAAAGCTGAGTTTTCAATCAAACAACTCTTATTTCAAACCTCAGCTCAAATCTGAAGAAAAAGAAATGTTTAATTACATACTTCAATGCACCTCAGAATAGAAACAGGCCTTTGATAATTACCACTGCAAGCTCTCAAACACCATGAGATTCATAATCATCCTTTTAAGATTAACTAAATCCACAATAACAAGGAAGTGCCTATAACAGACAAAGCAGAAGCCTGAATTTTACTTCATATATAATGTTGATAGTAATAGAACAGAGCACCAAGCATCAAAAATTTGGTAGCTTCACTTGCTGCCTGAACACAGAATGTTTTAGTACTCATGTAATGAGCTATACACAATCATGCTTTCACTTTCTTTTTTGAAGAAATAGCTACTTCTTAACAATATCTCCCTAAATCACTTTGTAGGTTTAGAAAGTAGAATCAAACCTTTATTTCTTAAAAATCATAGTAATGGATGTTGGCTTCACTTGCAAGTATGTGCAGTATTAAAATAGAATGCATTTAGAAAACTTGTTAAAAGAACTTGACAAGCGGAGAGCCTTTTGGAGTAGGATGTTAGTTTGTAATAGTTTACAGGAGAGTGCTTGGAAATAAACAGCCTGGGTTCAAAATTTCTAAACAAGATTGAGCCTTCTGACATCTGAGATCTCTACAAAGACTATCTGTGAGAGAGAGTTTGAAGTATAGTTTACACACACCAGAAAAAGCAGCAACTAAAACATAGGAAGAACAGTAAGCATGGTTAGCAGAGTTAAATGTTTATTAATAGTTTGTCAGAATCATTGTGTGCATCATTCTGTATGAGAGAAAACAAGCAGGACTGTCGATGAATGAAACTGGGAAGTCTCCTGTGTGCAGAGCAGGAGAAAGCCCAACAGCTGACAGAAAAGACAGACAAGTACAAGAAATCCTTGAGATCATAGAATGGATCATAGAAAGGGCTGGAAAGGACCTGAAGTTCATCTAGTTTCAGATATGTAAGAATGCAGGTATATGGAAATACACTCCAGGAAACAGTGGTATCTGCTATTGTTTCTGACATGAAAAATAACATTTAAATTACACTACTAAGGAAAAAATCATTGCTTATTTTGATAGTTCTGTGTTCTACCAACTGCTTACAATTTGTGAGAAAAAGGTCAAACATAAAGTTGTAGTTTTACCATACTGTAATTTTTTCTGAAACAAAACAAAACAAACCCTCCAAAAAAGACCCAAAACCCAAAACAAACAAAAAACCAAACCAAACCAAAACACAACCAGCCAAACAAACGAAACAAACAAAACAAACAAAAAAAGCATCAACCCAAAAGACTCTGGAAGCCTTCAAGTTAATTTATATGCTGCTCTAGAGAAGGGTTTCTCTCTAAGCTTTCAGCTGAGACTGGGGCTGCTATTTATTGGCTGGCTTTAACCTGTTACTTTCTCAGTACATAGTAACACTAAAGTAGAGGTGTACGTTTCAAGGAGTCAAGGAAGAGAAATAAAGTTTGCTAATCCAAGAAAGTACTTAGAGACCCTGAGATTGGGTTACCTCTCTTCACTGCCTATTTGCGAAGTCTAAACTGCTGATTTAGGTAGTTTGGGTTATCATGCTGAGGACCACTAACTGTTAAGTGTTGCTTTGTGAAGTGAAATGAAATTCTGATGTAGTCTGAACACTGGAGACAGCTACAGCTCACAAACTTTTGTGTGTCCCAGAAAACCTCACCAAAATCTGTGGATGAAATTGGTATTGATAACGAGCCCAATGTAAGCACCCCCCTCACCTAGCCTTGACCTGAAATTGCTGTCTGCCTTTATATGGCAACAACAATGTGAAGTAACACTGTGGTCTCTGAGTGCTGTATCTATGTATAAATACAGCAGCATACATCTGTAGAATTAAGCTGTGTTTTATTTAGTTTGGTTTTCTATTCATATTTAGTATTTTGATCATAAATCTTCCAGGAGCCAAAGAAAATTACCCATAAATTCCTCTTGGGAGGATGGTCTATTTACATTGTTTGCAGGACCTCATGCTACAGAGATGAACCAAATGAAAGCACAAAGAATATACAATCAAGCAAACATTGTGTGAGAACTGTGAGGCAGCAGGGAAATTTAAATATATATTCCTAAGGAAGAAAGAACAACAATAACCAGCAAATACACACATGTAAAAATAAACAAATAAAAAAGCATCAGCAAAATTGGCTTCAAGGCTACTAGAACAATTTTGGAGATATTCTAACACAGTTAAAGATACACAAAATTATAGACACCCTGTAGTTCAAATGTGAATGTTGCAAAACTAGTGTGGAATCCAATCTATGCAGTTTATTAACTGTCTCACAAATAGGTTTAAAAAAGAAGAACAATCTTATATGGCTAACTTAATATTCCCATAAGCAGAGAAACTACTCCCTGGGTAGGAAATGTGTGCACTTGGCAATCTGCAAAAGTTCAAGCAGTTTGCTCAGTTTTCATGTTTACAGACTAGTGAGTTGACGGGGTTCTTTAAAAGGTGTAATGGGAGAAAAGAGAAACGTCAGGTTTGATTCAGCTCAAACACCTAATTCTAGGCAATCACAGTGGAAAGTTTCTGCAAATAAGCCTTGTGTCTAACCTCCCTGTACAGGCAGAGACAATGCTGTCAGCACAACCAAGGAATCATGAAGAACAATTCAATTCATCCTAAAGAAAGCAGATAGCCATGGTTACACTGTCAAGGATCCCATTAAGGACAATTGGAGCTTAAACTCTAAATCTATAAACATGTGGTGTCTTATATTTAGATATCATAACCTGCAAGCTGATTTCCCCCCAAAGTGTATCCCAAGTGGAAAACTTGCATTCCAGACTCTGTTCATCCTGAAAACAATTGAACCAACACCTACTATATCCAAAATCAATAGGCTGTATAAATGCTTCAAATTGAAGTAAGAATATTCCCTACTGCTTCTGTTGAAGACACTGAAGACATTTTAACTTAACTAACATGGGGTGAAGCACTCGGGAAAGGGCAGAAAGGCTTTGAATCCAAGGTTCTTGACATGAGTATACATTTTATACATGGGGGAAATAAAAAAAAAAAAAGATTATTGCCTTTCTGAGTGCCACAAAAAAGTCAAATAGGGTCAGATTGTCATTGTCTCCTGTTTCTTTCCTTCTCATCCCATTACTTGGCATCTCCATGATAGGAGAGATGATAAGGTCTGATTTAGGATGTGTTACAGACTTGGTTGGAACCTGTAAATTTTGAGTTGCAGATAGAAAAGGCTGTCATCCCAAAATTTAAGCAGAAGTTGTACTGCAAATGTGCCATTTCCTGGCTGAGTACATTAAGAACTAGACCACTAAAATAAAGTAGGAGCAAATACTGCAAAATCAAGTGACAGCCATTTCCATCCTGATGTCAGTTAAGTTTCATATTTCTTCAAAGAGCATATGTAAGATTTAGATAGGAGCTGACTTAAAGATGAACCAGCAGAGCACAGGGAGGCATACAGACTGCTTTTTCTTCAATGATCTCGCTTGTAGTTTTTCCTTAAAAGTAAGTTTATTTCAATACTCTGTATTCATTCTAGTAATTATTACTAGTGCCATAGTTGGAACAACCAAAATCTGTTTCCCTGCCCTTCACAGTAGACCAGCATACCTATTCTGGTGTGTCATCTTGTCAGCCTTTCAGCTGGATAGCAAAAGATGTTTTCAGATAAAAATACAAAGTCTTATAGGAAAAGCAATATGCTTGAGTTTTTTTCCCCACATCTTGCCACACTAGATTGTAGGACCAGTGTATGTCTATCTTTCAAAAGGTCTTAAATTTCTGGTTTCAAGGCCATTCCCAGCAGATTTTTTGTAAATGAACACTGCATCCAGATCATGGCAACAGGTCTGCCCTCTGCTCTTTCTGTACAAGTAGGAAAGAAAGCATTCCTACTAGACCTCTTTTTGTGCTGAACCAGAGAATGAAGCCCAGAAGAACTCATGCTGAATCTGAGTCTACATCTTATCCTCAAAATAACAATAAAATGGTTAACTTACTTACTAGAAAAGAGAGAAATGGAATAGGGTATATACCCATCCTATTACAATTAACAGTGAAAAAGAAAACATCTTCCTAAAAGCAAAGGTTTTCACCAGCTATGTTCCATATATCAGTTGTTCCTAAAAGGCAAGTCATTTGTGGCACTTAAAGCTAACAACATAGTTTACTCAGCCCCCTGATAACCATGAAGGAAGTCGTTACTCTTAAGTAGGAATTAATCCTTCCTCAATAACTTGACAGACAGGAAAAACAAGCGGAGTCTGCAATAGAATTATGGGGTGAATCAGTCTCATTTTACACTCCAATTGCTTTGCAAGAGTGATAATCGCATGGACTAAAGAACTAAGAGAACTAGCCTCAAAGGACTTTGCAATCAATTCCCTCCTAAATAAGATGTGCTTATCAACTATGTTCATGGGAAAAGTGTCTATAGACACTATCAGCTCTTCAGCCTGAATAATGGGAACACATGCATTTGCATCTGTGGCTACCTTAGGCAAACTGATAAACAATTTGAGCAAGGTGGGACTGGGGGAGCTGAGATGAGAAGGAAGCAAGCCAAGCATCTTTTAATAGTATTTGGAGATAACTGAGAAACTGAGCAGCTAAAATATCCCTATAGCTGAAAATGCAGACTGAGCAAAGCTGAGTGTTTTTGAAATTACCAGGTTGACTAGGTAGTTTAAAGTAATTTTTTTCTTTTTAAAATACCCATTATTGCATTTTCATGTTGAAAATTCCTTCAACTTTATGTACAAGTCATTTTGTTTCTAGAAATGAATTTTTGTTGAAATGATTTTTCAGTAAAACCCTTATAAAATATTTATTTGATATTATTTCTAGAAATGACAGAAAATTAAAAAAAAAAATACAAACCAAAACCACACAAAAAACCTAGTTCATCTGAAAATGATTTAGATTCACATAGTAAAACTTCCATTGACATCAGTGGGTTCCACTGACTGACTGGAAGAACTTGTAACAAACAAAAATGACCCTTTTAACCTGTACTAATATTAAATCACTGAAAATAGATTTAACATTTAAAGAAAAAAATCAGAAGAAACCATCTTGAGAAAATATCTTGTATCAGTCTTCAGCCCTGTTTCCATAAAATGTTATTTCAAAATGGGGGGAAAGAAATCACCTTTGAATCCATACACATCTCCATTGTTTTTTATGGAACAGGGATTTACTTTATTAATGTTGCTGTAAGTAAATCTGGGGCAATTTTTTTTCAACGGAAAACAGAGAAGTATCAATAGAGTAGTAGTATTTTTAAAGGAAAAATGTGAAATAAATCAGCATTAACTTCTAGTTTTAGTAACGCACACTTACTTCAGTAAGAGACATTCCTTTTGAACTTTATTTTTAATTTAACTTCAATATTGGAAGTTAACATTTTGTGTTATGTTGTTTTTATCACATGGGAATGCAAACTCATGAAAATGAAACATGGTAATATTTAAGTGACTATTTTCTCCAAATTTCTCTGCACTGAGAAATGTCTACACTTTCATCTTTCAATCCTAGTACTAACAATAAATTTTACAATGTCAGAATTTCCTATGGGATGAAAATAGTGGTTTTAGATCAGCTATACTGATAAGAATATAAAGAATTTTTATTCACTCTCCATTTTCCCAAGACACTAAAGAACATACCAAATTATTTGCAAGCATTGAATGCTGCATTAAAATTAGATCAATAGAAACTCTTCAGTTGAGATTTCCTTTTGATTCTTCTCTTATTAAACAGATTAAGGAACCAAAAGCAGTTATATAGCCAAAGAAGTTACAGAGATAAATTTCCTAGCAGTTAGTGAATTATTTGAAAGGCTACTGCAATTTTCTGCCCCTTATATTGGATAATGTAATTTTAGAAAAGTTCTTATCGACAGCATGTGTTACAAATGAAGACTGATACAGCATGAACTATCTTGGTTCAGCTATTTTAGAATACAGAACAATTGTTCTTCTATTGTCTCTTCTGTTTAACTCTACAATTTATTTAATTAATAGTATTTTCCAGATAAGAAATAGTTAATTTTGTTTCACAACTATATCCTTTTGTAATCTAGTGTGAAGAAAGTCTTATTTGAGTTTGGTGTACTTGATTTTGAGAAGACAAATTTGCATGACACAGCTATGTTGGTTCAGGAAGTTAGCATAAACACAGCTCCAGCCACATCACAATGTTGGTGCATTAGCATTCAATATGAAGATGAACTGGCTCTTTTGCAAAAATGTGGCAAGACTATGCACTCTGATTTACATTGATCAACAATATTCGTTCAATTATATTGAAAAAAATGAACTTGGGATCCAAGATCAATAACCTGCAACCCCACTGGAAAACTAACCAGTGAATTACATACTGCATAATTTTCTATTGAAGATTTTTCATTGTAATTCTCATACTCCTNTATCAAGCTGCATCACTGCACCCCTAAGATAGAAAAAGGTTGGAGGCTGGTGGTTGTTAAGTTATTTGACAGTCTTGGATGGAACTTAAAAAAGAAGTCTGGGCTTTGAAAAAAGAACAAAAAAAAAAAAAAAAAAAAAAGGAAATGAAATGAAACTTCTATAAAGCACATATTATTCCCAGAACATGGAACTACATTGAAGATGCCCAAGTTATGTGATAAAATTCCCCTTTCCAGTCTTAATCATGGTCATCAATTGCTCAGATTCAGAAGTTCAGAACTTCTGCTTGTGATATACAGTTCCACACAGAGAATAAATCTGGCTTATCTAAATGATCTCCCCAGTGAGAAGCAGAGGTTCATAGAATCATAGAATAGAATCATAGAATACTTAGGGTGGGAAAGGACCTTAACATCATCTAGTTCCAATCCCCCTGCCATAAGCAGGGACACCTCACACTAAACCTTGCCACCCAAGGCTTCATCTGGCTTTGAA
>NDXB01001706.1:4927-45514 GCA_002631895.1 Agapornis roseicollis | reverse complement strand
TGCCATAAGCAGGGACACCTCACACTAAACCTTGCCACCCAAGGCTTCATCCAACCTGGCTTTGAACACCGCCAGGGATGGAGCACTCACAACCTCCCTGGCCAACTCATTCCAGTGCCTCACCACCCTAACAGGAAAGAATTTCTTCCTTATATCCGGTCCAAACCTCTCCTGTTTAAGTTTGAACCCGTTACCCCTTGTCCTGTCACTACAGTCCCTAATGAAGAGCCCCTTCCCAGCATCCCTATAGGCCCCTTTCTGATACTGGAAGGCTGCTAGGAGGTCTCCACGCAGCCTGCTCTTCTCCAAGCTCAACAGTCCCAACTTTCTCAGCCTGTCTTCATATGGGAGATGCTCCAGTCCCCTGATCATCCTCGTGTCCCTCCTCTGGACTTGTTCCAACAGCTCCATGTCCTTTTTATGTTGAGGACACCAGAACTGCACACAATACTGCAGGTGACATCTCACGAGAGCAGAGTAGAAGGGCAGGATCACCTCCTTCGACCTGCTGGTCACGCTCCTTTGGATGCAGCCCAGGATACGGTTGGCTTTCTGGGCTGCAAGCACACACTGCAGTCAGCTCATGTTCATTTTCTCATCAACCACCACCCCCAAGTCCTTATCCGCAGGGCTGCTCTCAATCTCCTCTTTGTCCAACCTGTAGTTGTGCCTGGGATTGCTCCCACCCAGCTGTAGGACCTTGCACTTGGCATGCTTAAACTTCAGGAGGTTGGCATCATCCCACCTCACAAGCGTGTCACGGTCCCTCTGGATGGCATTCCTTCCCTCCAGCGTATCCACCGAACCACACAGCTTGGTGTCATCGGCAAGCTTGCTGAGGGCGCACTCAATCCCACTGTCCATGTCAGCGACAAAGATAGTGAACAAGACCAGTCCCAACACCGATCCCTGAGGGACAGCACTCGTGACTGGTCTCCAGCCGGACACTGAGCCATTGACCTCAACTCTTTGCGTGTGGCCATCCAACCAGTTCTTTATCCACCTATCAAATTGATGTCTCTCCAATTTAGACACAAGGATGTCATGTGGGACAGTGTTGAACGCTTTGCACAAGTCCAGGTAGATGACGTCATTTCATAGTGTAAGCTGAAGGAATTTTACTTATAACATGAAATATACGTGGATATTTCTCAACTAGAGAACACTGTAAAATGAAAAAGGTTCTGTGACAAACTTGCAGTTTTCAATTCTATGTGTAAATTACATATTTGATTTAAAAGCTAAAGCTAATAAAAATCTAAACCGCACTTTAAGTAGGATATGCAGAAAAGAGCAATAATGCCTTCCTTGCATTAAAACTGCATTTTATGATTTGACTTCAGTTGCCTCAGAAGAACTGGTTTTCTGTCTCATTTTAATACTGCAATTTTAATAGTTTTAAGTTGTGAAGCTGTTGGATTTGTGTCATATATTTGATCAGTGTAATTGTATCATTTCTTTGAAAATTTGTTATTTGTCTGTAACATGATTAAAGCACCTGCTGTTATAAGCTTCTCATTACAATTACATTGATGGGAAGTTCACATTCTTCAGCTACTCAACTCAAACCTGTTTAAAACAGAAAAAAGGGAATACCTGCCTGATATGTGGGAAATAATGACACTGTGTTCTCATTAATATATGGATCACATCATGATGTTCTTACAGGTATATAACAAATATTTTGGGAAAAAAGCCTTTACACACATGTTAATTGAACATTAGATTATAGTAGCACAAAAAAATTTGGAAATTATTTTAGCAGTTCTACAGCTGAGGAAGCTTTAGATAAAAACACAGGCATGTCTCTATGAAAATATACCATTACTTTCTGAAGACATTATTACAGAAGTACTTTAAATGATAAAATAAGAATGAAACAGCTAAGTTTTTTTTTTTAACATTCAACAGTTTATAATGGTTAAGGAATACATTAATGTCAAAAGGCGCCCAAAACTGGCTTGTGAATTAGACCTTTGAAATCTGAGCAACAAATCTTGGATTTGGAGCTAGTAGACATGTGTAATTATGAATTGGTCATAAATTCCAGCAAATTTCTCTTCACTAACCACATATACTTTAATATTTTCACAGGTCTTAACTAAAGTGTACAAGACACATTTATAACAAAAAGTTGCGGTATTTTTGGTGTGATACAGCCTTTAGGTGTTGTCAGATGATAATAGATATACTCAGAAGCAAGCAGATTAAAAAATTTCAAACTAATATGGCAATCACATATTTAGAGACACTTCTATACAGCAACTCGATACCTTAATAACTCTCTGATATGTTTACATCCCAGAACTTTTGCGCCACTTTTACTGTATAAATTACTTGCTGGTGAATTCATATATTAAGGAAACTCGTATAGCTTTCTCAATTCAAAATCTGTCTTTTAGCCCAGTGTTGGTAAATGTATCTGCATACAACACAGTTCCCCAGATCTAGGACTTCTTACATATAAATAGAAACCCTTATGGAAACAAGTAAGTCTAGTAATTATCAATAAAGGTAGTAAACAATTTACAGAAATCAAGATCAATTTTTGTTCAACAAAGGAGTACTTTTACTCACTTGTGTTTTTCTTCTATAATTCCAAATGAGCTATTATAGAAAATTCTCAAGAAAGGTGGCTTGCTCGGTCTCTGTTGTATTCAAGAGTTGGACTTCTAGAGGACGAGAAAGGAGAAAAGACTATTATAATGCCTCAGTGAACATGAAAACACAAGGCAGGGACCTACACCTTCAACAAGTGTATGAATTATGGGACAGGTCTGCAGCAATGATTTATTGGATAAGGCGTGTTCACCTCAGTATTGTGGTATAAATTATTTCCTGGGTGATTAGGTATTAGAGGAAGAAATAACTTATGATCTGTAACATTGCTGTGGCTGAAAACTTAAGGAATGAGTAAATAAGCATATTAATTTATTATCATTTCAAAACAGTATATTTGCACTTTTATAATACAAAAATTGAGGTACAAATGCACTGTGCTATATATGACAAAAAAATGTGTTTTGTAACAGAAATGCAAAAAAAGCAATTAGTAGCACTTTAACATAAAGACCTCTTGACATGCCGTGACATCTCTTACAATTTTGAGTTAACATTGTAAAATTGATTTCTGGCAAGAACACTCAGCAGAAACACTACTGTATTGTTGAATAAAGTGTTTGTTGTGAACTTGTTCTGACTGCAATTGTGGACTTATCCTTCAAAATAATAGTAATGTTTTTGTCAAAGCAATGCTCTTAAGCAGTTGAACATAAAGGTACATGCAATTCTTTGACTACCACACTATTGCAGCTCTGCAAGGAAGAACAGAATATTATTGTCATCAGGTGTTATTATTGCATGTTCTGTGTCCCAAGGCATATCTTTGTAACCTATATTGGGCTAAACACATAGTGTCAGCAACCAAAAGAGTTAACTTGCAGTAATGTACATCTTACATGCTCAAAAAGTTGACTGAGAAATATCAAGGTCATTTTGAGCCAGTATTAGATGGTGAGGCATTTTTTTCCATCTATACTATCTGCAAGTCCTTGGGCCCTGATAGGATGCACCCACAAGTGCTGAGGGAGCTGGTGGACATCATTGCTAGGTCACTCTTGATCATCTTTAAAAGGTCATGGCAATCAGGAAAGATGCCTGAGGACTGGAAAAAAGTAAATGTCACCCCAGTCTTCAAAAAAGAGCAAGAAAGGGGACTCTGGGAAGTATGGGCCAGTCACCCTCATCTCTCAGTCGCTGGGAAGGTGATGGAATGTCTGAACTGGAGACCATCTCTAAGCATGTGAAAGACAAGAAGGTAATCAGAGGTAGTCAGCGTGGATTCACCAAAGGGAAATTGTGCTTTACCAATCTGATTGTCTTCTATGAAGGAGAAACTGTCAAGATAGATGAAGGAAGAGCAGTGAATATTGTCTACCTGCACTTCAGCGTGACTTTCAATACTGTCTCCCATGATATTCTCATAGGCAAGCTCATGAACCATGGTTTGGATGAGTGGATGGTAAAGTGGATTAAGAATGGCTGAATGGCAGGTATCATAGGGCTGAGATCAGTAGCTCAGAGTCTAGTTGGAGACCTGTAACAGTTGATACCAGCTCCAGTATTATTTATCTTATTCATCAGAGACTTGGATGAAGGCATAGAGTGCTGCCTCAGCAAGTTTGCTGAAAATGTAAAACTGGGGAGAATGGCTGATCGCCTAGAGTGCTGTGCTACCATTCAGAAGGATCTGGACAGGCTGGAGGGATGGGCAGAGAGGAAAAATTTGAAATTCAACAAAGACAAATTAAGGGTCCTGCACCTGCAACATCTTTGTCTGGCCCCAGGCAGCTATACCATGCATAGCATACCCCTTATATTTGTATTTGCAAAAGACTGCTTACAAAACAGCCTTGTCATTAGTTGTCTTCCACAATTCCTCATGCACCCTGGTATGGCTCTTCAGATATTCCCAGTCATCTAGAGGTGTGTGGGGCTACTGAAGCCATGCCACAGAGAAGGTCTAAAGATTTCATCCATCCATCCATCCATCCATCCATCCATCCATCCTTCCATCCATCCGTCTACCCACCCACCTACCCACCATCCATAAGTCACAGAATCACGGAATCATACAATAACTTGGGATGGAAGGGACCTTTAAAGGTCATCTAGTCCAAACCCTCTGAAATGATATCTTCAACTANCATCCATCCATCCATCCATCCATCCATCCATCCTTCCATCCATCCGTCTACCCACCCACCTACCCACCATCCATAAGTCACAGAATCACGGAATCATACAATAACTTGGGATGGAAGGGACCTTTAAAGGTCATCTAGTCCAAACCCTCTGAAATGATATCTTCAACTAGATCATGTATCTATCCATTTATATACTATTTGAATGCTAAGTATTTGAGGCTAAATAAACCTAAATCTTTCAGCAGTAAAATAATAAAAAGTTTGTAATATGTTCCAGATGCTCATCACTTATATACCTCTGTTGTGGTTTAAACTCAGCCACGCATCTTGTTCACTCACTCAACCCCCTTTTCTTGCCCTCCCCTGCTTCCAGAGGGATGGGAAAGAGAATCAAAAGAATGCAGCTCCCACAGGTTGGGATAAGAACAGTTTAGTAACTAAGGTATAACACAAATCACTACTGCTACCACCAATAATAATAATGATAAAGGAAAAGAATACAGCATCCCATCAACCACCGACAGATAACTCACAACACCCCACCAGCACAGACCAAATACCTCCAACCAACACCCCGAGAGAACTCGCCCTTCCGGATAACTCCCAGTTACATCCCTGGGCATGATGTGCTATGGTATGGAATACCTCTTTGGTCACTTTGGGTCCTGTCCCTCCTTCCTCCTGGCCTCCCCTCCTCCCCGGCAGAGCATGAGGCTCACAAAGTCCTTGGTCAGGGCAAACATTGCTTAGCAACAACCAAAAACATTGGTCTTATCAGCTTTGTTCCTGGGTTAAGTCAAAACACCAGCTACTAAGGCGGAGAAAAAACTGACTGCAATTGCTGAACCCAGGACAACCTCATGCAGGTATTTTAACTAGGACAAAATTTATCAAAGTTGCAATTTCAGACAAAACCCAACTGCTGCTCTGGTTTAAATGACAAAATATAGCTTCAAAGACTAATCAATTTTCTCTTTGCTGGATGATGGTGATTCCATTGACAGATTGGCTAATAATACAATACTACTCCGAACTTGATAAGGTTTGTATCAGATAGTAGAATGAGTTTTCTTATGTGCTATGTATGCCTAGCATTATGTCATAACAGGCAGGATTGGTTTTCCAATACAAATGCAGCAAGCTTAATCTCTTTCTTCTTTTAAGAGAAGACCAAGGTCGCTATGCCTTTCCTGTGGTTTCAGAAAATTATTACTCAAAATGTTTCCTGAGTTCTTAAAAATAAAACTGTAATTTTTTAAGAAAACCTTGCTTGTTTTTCATGCTCAGCCACCCTCTTGTGGAAGACTCTGACCCTAATTTTAGAAACTGGTTTTATACTACACTTTACAAGCTGCATGTTTATCAGCTATGCTGTCCAGAGAGATGCTTGTATCTAATCTATGTGCTATTGGGTAGAGAACTGATACTGTGATTATTTTTTGTGTTTCAGGCAGTTACCACTTGGGAGTTCTTGTAAATGAAAGGTTTATTCTCTTGATATTTATTCACATAAATAGCTGAGATATATCAATCTGCTCTAAAGCAACTTAGGTGGTCAATAAGCAGGTTTTTCTGTTCAATATGCATGTACTGTGGGCAATTTGCTGCTCATCATCTGTCCTAATGGAAGAAGTCGCACTTTAATCACATCTAGTGATAACAGCTTTTAAAAAGCACTCTTCTGTTGAGAATTTACTTTCACATAACTTTTCTTAATGCCATTCAATTTAGTAAACTTTTAATTTTTATGATGGAGATGAAAGGGTGGTTGTATAAAGTTGTAATAATTTAATACCTCTCAGACATTAAAATTTGGGGTTCATTTCTATGTTCTGACTTCTGAGGATTTCCTTAAAACTAGTCCTAATATTTATTTAAATCTCTTTATTTTAAAAAGAATCTGCCAAAACATTTTATTTGGACTTCTGCATTTTTTGTTCAAATAGTGAATGACATCTGATAATCTCTTAGACTGTCAGATAAGACTTAAGGGACAGCAATTCAGGTGTCTTTATATCAGTGTCTAGATTTATTTTAGCTGCCCTAAGATGGTGTACCTGGCTTCTAGCTGCTTCTCCATCACAAATATCCTTTGTTGCCAATCACAAGGATTTCTCAAGCACTCCTTCTTGACTGTCTTCCTGTCTTCATTCAGACCCTCTTCATAGCATGTCTCTTCTTTTTCTAGTTCTTATTTTCTCATGTTGTCTAGGCTTTCATTATTTTTGCATTTTGCAGTCCAGGTTACTGTACTGTACAACACCAAGTTAAATACATAGTCAGTGTTCAGTAACAAGAGGCATTGCTGAGCAAATGACATTCTAATGCTGGAAGGAAGTTTCTGGCAGAAGAAAATTACCATGTTTCACCATAGTACTACTAGGATGAAAAATATTAAAATTACTGTTTCATCAAGGGTAGTCAGGAATTGGAACAGGCTGCCCAGGGAAGTGGTGGAACCACCACCTCTGGAAGTGTTCAAAAAAACATGAAGTTGAGGCCCTTAGTGACATGGCTTAGTGGTGGACTTGGCAGTCCAGGGCTAACCGTGCAACTTAATTATCTCAACGCTCTTTTCCAGCCAAGCCAATTCTATGATTCTATGATCATGTTGAATACATTGCTTATGTCTGTGGGAGCATTCTGACATATGTATGCATGGTTAGCATTTCTGTGTTTTTTTATCTTGTGTGTGTTATTATTGAGTCTTTTATTTAGTTGATACTTTAATACTGAAATTTATTCCTACATATCAAGCAGGTATGTCTTTAAACCACAATGGCCAAAGGCAGTGCATGGTCCTGTTGAATGTTTTTTTTTCTTAAGGCAAACACAAAACTTCACTTGTGTCTCAGTTTCCACTGTTTCTTGAGCTCTGTTGCTGATCTATGTAAACTTTTGGGGTCTTGTAGTAATTACGTATCAGAGACCAAGTACTTAGCTTTCATGTTTAGCTTTCTAAATATTCATTAAGGTATTCACATCTAACTGAATGATAGTATTTTACAATCTAAGGTGAGCTAATTTAATTTCTTCATGTGTAGAACTACTTTAAAACTACATAAGAAGATGCACCTGATCTTCTGTTTCTCTATCATTACTGTTAGGCATGTGGCTGTATTAATTGAAGCAAATTACAAGTTCTGCCAACAATACAGGACGCCTCATGTATCACTTACTTGGACAATTCAAGTATTTGTGAAGAAAACAGCTTGAAATAAATGTAAGTGAATTTGCTTTCCACATACTCTATTTCTATCAATCAACTGTATTCAAAAGTCTGCTGTGGTATATGTGTAAAAAAAAATATAGCCCTTCAGGGAGTCTTTGCTTGATTTATTTCTTGTTTTCTTGTTTCTCTATAATAAAAGTCATACAGAATGACAGTGTTGTCTACAGGTGCCCTTCAGGTGTGGAAAAACAAAACAGCTCTGGTTACAGATATGGGATTGTGAGAAAAAGCATGGCACTCAAAGAAAATTAAGAGAGTTCTACAAAAGACAGAGCTGAGAAACTTCTGGGCATCCACAGCACTGGGTAGGAAAATGTAAGAGTTAAAAATGTTATTTTCTATACTAAACCTAAACTAAACTAAAGTATCTTACAAGGCTTGGAGAAGTGCTTATAAGGAGTTTTGTACCAAACCTAAGCCTTCTGTCTTTGCTGTGTGTATTCGTTTAGAAACCAAAATCAAATGACTACTAAGCAAGTGAGGCTGCTGTAAAATGTGCTTACTTTCATAAATAATTGTACAGTGGAAGGACAGAAAGTCCAGCATAATTCCACAGTCCAGCTGTGTCTGAGCATGCAGGATGAATTCAGAGCAGTTTTCAGCCTGTCTGCAATACACCAGCTCTGACTTAATACCCACCTTGACTTTTGCCAAGCATTCACTGGGAAGACAGAAGAGTTTGGTTCTAATTCTATGACTTTTCAGAAATACATGACAGATTTTTCCAACTCTGTCAACTTGAAAAGATTTGGTGGAGGGCCGCAGTACTACTGAAAGGCCTTGTATATATTTGGTGTGTTTAACCTTATTACTCACAGATACACAATGCACACAAAACCCACATTGAGCTCGGTTGCTTACTAGATGTGTAAAGATTCCTACCTCTGAACACATCTGTCTCAAGCACCACCATTTTTTTTTCCTCTCTGGCATTAAGCATTTATATGTCTTTCTAAGGAAGAAAATAAACAAGACAGATCTAACCTTATTTGTTTTCCATAGCATTCCAGAAGTAGGCAATAGATGAAAGACAAATTAAATACTCAAATACTGTAGGAAAAAACTTTGGTTAACTTTCTATCCTGACTTAAGATAGTATTTTAAGCCCTGTTCATACAGGAAAGAATTATTTTAGAAGGTGTGCCATCAGATAAGGGCTGTGTTTTAAGTGCCCTGTCTGAGCTGTTAAATCCATTAGTTGAATTTTTCATACCTGGAGTGAACAGCAAAATTTGCTGACATTACTGATGTGGTTCCTCAGATTGGTGAAGACATTAAAATATGCAGGGAATATAACTCCAAAAGATTCTGCCTGGAAATGAACCTGTATCTATTTTGAGAGCCTCAACACATATTTATCATGAGTATTAGCATCTATAAAAACCTCACCTGTCTGATACAAAAAAAGAATAATAACTCTAAGAACTTCTCATGCCCTGTCCCAAATATGGGCTTTTAGAGTTATCATTCCACAGAGAATACCCATCAGTCACTAAAATCTCTCCTACTTCCTTGCCTACTCCATTATTCTGCTGAATTTCCAGCCCCACATTATGGAAATAGTGGGGCAATGGCATTTTGAAAGTATATGTGAGACTAACAGATTTGGATCCAAAAATTAAATGTTTAGGAAGATTAGAAGCAAGCAACAAAACCACCCATTTTAGTCCTTCCTCATTCCATTTTTATCTGTTTTATTTGTACAGTTAGGCAAATTTGTCATCGTGTATGTTATTTACGTAATAATTATTTAAAGATGAGTCTGGAATAAGAATCAGCTTCAAATGTTTTCTTGGTAGGACTAAACAACAGCGTATGGATAGAAATATTCACGAGATTACGTGAATAAGGTGTGCTGAGGGTTAGAGTGGATTTATTATTTATTTATTTATTTATTATTTGGATGGGGCATTAGTAAAAAAGGAACCTAACAGAGAAATATGAAAGAAATCTCTAAGCACAAGTACAGACAGACCTAAGTCCATTCTGTTCATGCTTTGAGCAAGCCATCAGCCAGCAGCATCCTGGCCAGAAGCTGCAGAGCTACATTAGCTGCACAGTGTTGTGTTTAGCTCCTGAGAGGTCAGGTTTATTAGTCCAGGCTCAGTGATGCTTCATCACAGCCACATGGTTTTGGATAGGATCTGGAGTAAGGCCAGACAGCTTGCAGGGTGAGCAGAATGAATTTGGGTCTATCTGCCTCTGTCTGTGTAGATATGCCAGATGATTTGAAAATGGTGGGGTTTGTATGTTGGAAAAGGAAAATTTTAAGGAAAGCATGGGTTAGGATTGGTTTGGTTTGGTTTTATTTTTCCCCAAATCTAGTTCCTTAGTTGATGCACAACACAGATTTAAAAGGAGTATGTCCCTTAAAAACAATGGACTCACAGAATATGTGGCTGAAAACCCTCTTTCCTTTCAACCAAATGCCTAATATTTGAGGTATCTTTCAGAATTTCTTCAATATTAGAGAAATTAATATTCACAGGTTCTGAATGATGCCAAATTGGTTTACCATGAGAAGTAAAACACTCTTCTGGGAAAGAAAGAAGCAGAACAGCTCTAGTGCAGGGAATAGTTCTGAAGAGACCCAATAGCAGAGGAGAATGCAGGTAGCAGGTCAAGCATCACAGGGAGGGGTGCCGACCTGTTACTCTTTTGTAGCTAAATTTAACTGTACTGTTAACTGTAGCAGAGTAAGTTTGTTACTCAGGCACAGGTAACAGACCAATTTCCCATCTGGGTTGCCCACTAGGCAAATAGCTTCTGCCTGGATCTCAAGAAAAATGAGGGGCTGCAGGGTATCTCCTGCCAGATGGCACAGCAGGTTAGCTGCAGAAGGTCTGGCTATGGCCTGAACTACAGCTCTGCCTTTCCCTTCCCTCTCTCACATCATACGTGTGCACCTGGAAGCAGAGCTCCATCACTGCACACCAAGTGATGCATCCCTAATTGGAATCTCATTTCACATACATGAAGATGAAAAGTAAAACTCATCTTTTGCTTCTCAACATCAATCATGACAAACAACAAGGCAAAATCGGCTCTATTTTTCTGGAGTAATGCCATTCCATTTACATCTGTTAGAAGAAAAATTACTGTAATCATATATAACCTATACTGCTTCCAGAGACTAGCAGTTCTCTATTAACAGTGGCCAAGAAAAGTATAGAGGTTTTGATAACAGCTGCATAATTCCATGTCATCAGGCGCAAGACTGTTCATAGGAACATGAAAAACCAGTGTGGTATCATGTTTGCCTTCAGTAGCAATGCCTAGCAGAAACAAAATCATTGTTCAGATTTTGTTTTCCAGATGACCTCTCCCTTAACACCAAAGAAAAAGGAAGAATTAAAAAGAGAAAAGAAGGAAAAAAGGAAGAGTGCTGAAAGGTATTCTTTTTACATTGTGAACAGGTGAGAGATTTGCTCTTTATTAATTCAGGTGGGGGTCACTCCCTTCTCTCAAGTAAAAAGCGATAGGACAATAGATAATAGCCTAAAGATGTGCCAGGGGCAGCTTAGATTGGATATTATGAAAAAATTCTTCATAGAGAGGGTAATCAGGTACTGGGACAGGCTCCCCAGGGCAGTGGTGGAATCCTTTAAGTGTTCAAAAACCATGTAGATGAGGCCCTCAGTGACACAGTTTAGTGGTGGTCTTGGTAGTCCTGGGGTAATGATTGGACTTGATGATCTTGAAGATTTTTTCCAATCTAGTTTATTCTATGATTCTACAGTAAATAAGCTTTCTTGATAATGTCCAAATCCCATCACTGCACATTGTTCTTGAGAAGTGAAATACCTGTTGAAGCTGTATTCCTGAGCCAACAGAACTGTGGGTTTATACTAATGGCTAACTGTCCGGTCTGTTAATCTGGGATGAGTGAGGCTCATGGTTGTCCCACTACCACTTCTCTCATTCATCCAGGCCTGTTGAATGCCATGTCAGTAACAGGGAGCATAATATTTCCTGTTTAATTTTCAGGACCTTCAGTGTTGAGTGTCACAAAACCTTCTTTTTCACCTGGTTTCTACACTTTATACAGTATATTTTTTAAAATGTTAGCCTAAAATACTTTTTCTTAATACAGAAAGCTGTTTCTTCTTTGGGTGTTCACAGGCCAGCTGTTCTTTCTTTAAAAGTTCTACACATTTAATGCCATGATTTCAATATAATTGCCATATATTTTTACTTATAAAATTAGAGTTTCAGATTGTATTAATATGTTTATTTAATGAATGAATAATATGTATTATGTGTACTAATACAATTGCAAACCTTTAAAATCATAAAATAGTAAAAAGCATGAAACAATTTTCATATCTCAAAAGGTCTACCCATCTTTTGCCAATGTTCCTAGCATAGGGAAATTTTGAGGGATTTTTTTCCAACTCCAGTTAAAATGTGATATGAGATATTAGCATGAGTGGTAGTGAAATACTCAATTTTAGCTAGTTGCCCTTTAGGTACAGAGAATGGATTTGCCTTAGATGAATTTTATAAACTGGTGTGATTGCAGTAGGTCAAGCATTTCTAACTTTAAACTGCTGAAATACACGCATACAAACACACACAAAAAGTGAAAATTAAGTTTCTTACATGGAAAAGTGTTGAATTAAAATGCCCCTAATACTATAGTCAGTGACATTTTCCATTATAAATTTTTCTCTTTTAAAGCACCTATGGGTTGCTATTTGCAAGAAAATTAAATCTTTTTCAGGGATTTTTTAACTGGAAACCCAAACTTCATCATATCTTTTTTTTCTTTCTTTTTTAGACTTCTGCTTTTGGTTCAGTTCATCCATTTATCTGTGAATAGCTAGGTGGGACAGATATGACAGTCTCAGGCCATCTCTAATAGAAAATGGTTGAATATTCACTTGGCTAGATGATGTAGGTATATTATTTTGATAGAAGAGCAGTTATTTAATGTCATGGATGATGAATGGCATAAGAACAGTTAGAAGGGAAATAATGGTCATAATTTGTCAAAAAACACTAAGAGATAGAGTAGTAGGGCAGGCAAGGTAGAATGATACACTATATAGTTAGAATAATGTGATATAGTGCTGGAGGGATGGAGAATAGCTTAGTAGCAAAAATAAATGAAAAAAAAAGAAATAGGCAAACACTACTGTGAACCTGAAGACTGAGAAATATTTAGGAAAACATGAGTGCTTGGAATATTTCTGCTACTGTACAAATAAAGCCTAAGAATAAATGTTATGGGAATTATGAAAATAGAAGGAAAAATAAGATGCACCAATCAAAAAGATGCATGTGAGAAAAGCAGAGTAAGGGATATTTTTAATGTCAAGAGAGGGAATAAGTACAACAAGAAGCAATTTCATGTATCATTCTGCTGGATTAAATCTTTCTCAGTTACTCAATTTACATGTCTAACTACAGTCAGTGGGTAGACAAAACAGAAAAAGATAAGAACAGAAAGGTGTTTTGGAAGGTTTCAAACAATTTGTGATTATTTCTAGCTTTTAAGAGAGACCTTTATAGAAATTTATGACTAATCAGGACATTGGAGATTTTTAAAATATAATAGGTATTTGGAAATTAGATTTTTTTATTAGGAAAAAAAGTAAACACAGCTGAAAACTCATATTATATGAGCTTTTCAATGCCATATGCAGAAATTGAAAAGATTGAAACACAGAGGGATGAATCACACATAAAACAGTAGTTATATGACAAAAAGAGAAGAAAAGACAAGTAGGAATTTTGAGCAGTTGGTAAGGTTGCTAAAAGTCTTATTGTTGCTACAGGAAACATCCCTATGAAATTAAATATCTACAAGATGTTAAAGGAATGATGAAGACTTCTGTTTCTGAATGCTATGAATAACCAGTTACTTGCAAATGAGAGGAAATTTTTGAAAGACAGAGTTGTCCTTGGAAAGGACAGTTCAGTTCATTCAGCTTTGCATCAAAGAATATAATTTCAATAATAAATAGAACCCAGAACAACTTGGTTCCTCCCAGGCAGCGCAGTCATCTTCCCTAGAGCAGCTCTGTGGACTGTTACAAGAGGAAGGTGCAGTAACGTTTCTGCAGACTTACAGTTTTCTCATCATTACATGATTATGTCCTTCATTGCTATGGCAGCTATCCCTATACTTTCTCAGATATAGAGACTGGTTACAGAGTTGCCCAAGCACAATACCCAGTTTAAGTGCCTGGCTTTTCTCTGCCCTCACAGTTCATGCACTGGGATAAAGCAAGGATTATTCCACTGTGATAAATACAGTTTCATCACCACAAAATCGATAAGACAGAAGAGTCAGGTTTCTCTTTTCTTTCTTCAGTAACCACTTCCATTCACATTTATTTTCTTTTTTGGATGAGTTCATGTTGATAACTACAATTCTTTCTTTTTGGGGTCAGGGGTAGGGGAAGAATAAGAAGAAAGGGAATGAATAGATGGTGTTAATAATGATGGCATAAATTATCCAGACTGGAAAGATGAGCTAGGACATAATCTGTTCTGAAAATCTGATTTGTTTTTTCCCCACACTGAAGAGTAGGATTTTCTGGTGGGATAGATAAAAAAAAAAAAAATAAATAAAAAAGAATTGATTGCAGTGTATGTGCAATACAGATTACTAAATCCGTTCCTGCATACCAATGTTTCTTGCTCATACTATTTAAGTATTCTTCCTTAGATACCAAAGTGTCAACAGGTGTAATCAAGTGTAGGGAGTCATGTTGAGAGGCAACCTTGCTGTGACAGAGCAGAGGCTTCCTACTGAAGAACCAGCACATGCAAAGCTCTGCAAACAGCAGAATTTACTTGGCACCTATGCCCTGGCAAAGCTGACATACCACCTTGTGTACGGGCATAGCGCCATCCTGACAGATGGGACAACTGCAAGCAGCCAAGAGACCGTGTCTGAGCATCAAATATGTTTGTGGAGAGCAGGATTCCCAGCTAGAAATGTCGAAACAGCTGTTTGTGTGCCTACAGGTTAGGTGGTATATGCCTTTGTTAATCCATCATTGAGCTTGATTAATTTTTTAAGAGCTTCTGTTATAGCAGCCAATCATGGTTTCAAGTCTAGTGTTCTGTGCAAATAAGCAAAATCAGTCTGTTCTGCTTTTAGACTTCTCATGATAAGACTGAATATAGTGTCACAATACGATGGAAGAGTTTTTCCTAAGAACCCAAGTCTGTGACTTCTGCAATTTCCCAAGTTATTTTGCTAAATGTAATTTTTTAATAGTTGGTATTACATCATCTCAAACTCATCATCTTTAAGCTTTCATAGTCAAACTAATTAAGAACTTAAGAATAGTTATTACAAGCTGTTTGTCACTGCTCATAAGATAACATATCAAAAAGCAATCAGGCTGAAAAATACAAAAAATATCAGATCTCTAAAATGATACTCTCTCAAATTTTCTCTAGCTGTAACAATATCTACAACTTTCGTTTTCATAGGAACAATATATATTCTTTTCCACTAAGTAGAGGAACTTTAATGAATTATTTATTAAAATAAATCTATGCTACCATCACTGCTTAACCTTCTCTTTTAGAACTGATTTCAGACATGACTGTACTATGACTACTACTAACACAATTTCTACAATTCCTTTTTGTAACACCTCAGTCTCTATGACCCTAGTGAACAGCTTCATAATGACATTGTAGTGATTTTTTTTTTGTTTAAGGCTGAAAGAATTGCCTTTCCATAGGTATTATTATAATTGCTACTTTTGTGATCATTATAGCTCCAAGTACAGTGCAAACCATTAGTTTAAACGATTTTTTAAGTGTCTACTATATCTACAGCCCCAATCTACAGTCTTAACTGTATGCCAATATCAGGTAACTACTAAATGCCTTTATTTTTAAAAATTAAAAAAAAAAAAAGAAAGTAAAGTCATGCTTCAAAGATTTATTTCACTGTAAAACCTTGTAGAAAGATTAACCTCATATAAAAAGTGTAATTTTAGAACACTGAGGACATTTGTGTGTTGTAATTTATGGAATAAGGTTAAGACTTTCATACCCAGGCTTCTAAATATATGTACTCTAGCAAATGACCTGCCTTCATATTCTTTGTCAGGTGACATTTGTTCCCTCTGTAAAATCTTCCAAAAGGACTATGCTGACCTTGAGCAGCAATACAGAGCTATGTTCTTAATGAAAATACAAACTGTGCTGACAAGTCATTCTACTACTTGCATCAGTGTTATATAGATTACCAAGGGGCCAATGTTTAGACTGGGGGATGAATGCATGGAAAACATTGTTGTTTCTGAATTAAGAATGTTGAAGATGACAGACAGTAAAAGATCATGAAATTCAGATCTGTGTGGCTTAATCTGTTGCAATTACACCTCTATGATGACATGCCTCAGGAGACCCAGGCACCAGACTTTTTGAAATGAAAATTGAGTAAACAATCTCTCATTCTCATTCGGAAAATAAAATCTTAGTGAAGGGAAAAAAAATCAACTTCATCCAAATCATAAAAGCTATATAGGGATTAGAAATCACTTCATTTTCTCTGTCTTTTCACTTCAAGTGAAAGCTTTGACTTCTGTTAATGCATACTGCCAACAGTGTTCACATTCACCAAGACATGAACTGAATATATGGTTGATGGTTAACCCTTTGATACTTGTGGCACGTAACTGGAATTTTGATAATTGTTTTGTACTTTAAAAGGATACCATTATTCTAATTTGGCTGTAGCTTCTTTTCCTATCCTGCTAGCCATCTTCATTCCTCTTCCTGGCAGCATGACATTTCTCCACTATACATTACAGAGCTCTCCAGCTTGCCACTGCAACTACCTGTTATCACTGCCTGTGGTAAATGCAGTTACACCTGTATAAAACCACTGAGACTGAAGAGATCCCAGGAGTTAAGCTACCATGCAGGTGACATCACCTAATTATCATCTCACCAAACCATCTAGATGGACACATGGTCTCAGGGAAAAGGACATTGTTGTCTTCCAAACTCTCACTCTGAAATTAAATACACAAGTCAAAGGAGGGTCGATCTAAGTATCTACAACTGTTATTTATGACTAAACATCCAGAGATACAATGTTAGCAATAAGACTAGGTAAAAAGCTCTCAGTTTGTTCCTTTGTTTTATCCAGAGTGTACAGAATGATTAAAACAATGAAAAAAATCCATGACTTTGTCATAGTTTAAACCCAGTTTCTACTCCCCTCCCCCCCCCCTTTCTTTCCTTCCCCTCCTCTTCTTCCCCAACCCCGGAGGGATGGGGAGGAGAATCGAAGGAATGTAACTACCACGGGTTGAGATAAGAACAGTCCAGTAACTAAGGTATAACACAAACCACTACTTCTACCACCAATAATAATAAGGATGATAAGAAAATAACAAGGGAAGAGTGTACAATACCACCCACCAAAAATGAGCCCAGCTGGGAAGTGTGAGTATTATTCCAGGTTGTGAATGCTCCATCCCTGGCAGTGTTCAAGGCTGGATTGGACAGAGCCTTGGGTGACATTGTTTAGTGTGAGGTGTCCCTGCTTATGGCAGGGGGGTTGGAACTAGATGATCTTAAGATCCTTTCCAACCCTAACTATTCTATGATTCTATAAGAAAATAATAAGGGAAGAGAGTACAATACCACCCGCCAAAAACGAGCCCAACTGGGAAGTGTGTGTCCTTCCAGCTAACTCCCCATTACCTCCCTAGGCATGACATGCTGTGGTATGGAATACCCCTTTGGCTAGTTTGGGTCAGGTTTTCCGTCCGTGCTTCGCCCCAGCTTCCCTTCCTCCCTGGCAGAGCATAAGACTCAGAAAGTCCTTGGTCAGAATAAACATTACTTAGTAACTACTAAAAACACTGTTGTTATCAGCTATGTTCCCAGGCTGAGAGTCAAAACATAAAAACTGCATCAGCTACTAAGAAGGAGAAAAACTGACTGCTACTGCTAAACCCAGGACAGACTTATATCGTGGTTTAAACCCAGCCACGCATCTCGTTCACTCACTCAATCCCCCCCTTTCTTACCCTGCCCTGCTTCCAGAGGGATGGAGAGGAGAATCAAAAGAATGCAACTCCCACAGGTTGAGATAAGAACAGTTTAGTAACTAAGGTATAACACAAATCACTCCTGCTACCACCTAATAATGATNATGCAACTCCCACAGGTTGAGATAAGAACAGTTTAGTAACTAAGGTATAACACAAATCACTCCTGCTACCACCAATAATAATAATGATAAAGGAAATAACAAGGGAAAAGACTACAGCATCTCACCAACCACCGACAGATAACTCACGACACCCCAACAACCACCAACCGAATCCCTCCTCCAAAACCCCAGAGAGCACTAGTCCTTCCGGATAACTCCCAGTTACATCCTGGGCATGACGTGCTATGGTATGGAATACCTCTTTGGTCAGTTTGGGTCAGGTGTCCTGTCCCTGCTTCCTCCCGGCCTTCCCTCCTCCCTGGCAGAGCATGAGTCTCACAAAATCCTTGGTCAGAACAAAACATTCGAGCAGTAACTAAAAACATCCCTGTTATCAGTTTTGTTCCCAGGTTGAGTCAAAACACAGCTGCACCAGCTACTAAGGAGGAGAAAATTTGACTGCTATTGCTGAACCCAGGACAGAAGACAAAAAGAGCCACTCCTGTAGGTGTGGTTACATGAGGAAAGGTTTGTAGATAGAAATTTGTTAAAGAACTGCAATAAAATATTAGACTGCAATTTTTATTTGAGATCAAAAAGTCAGGAATGCTACTGGAAAAGCAAAGTTTGGCAAAGCATGAACATGGACAAGTGCAAATGAAGTCACAGGCACAATGGCAAAATACATAGTCCAAAGCAATTTGAATGGGTTATATCACCTTGCAAAGCTTTATTTAAGTTAGTAGAAAGCACTGTTCGAACAGTTATTCACAGGATCAGGTCAGAGAGCTACGATGGAACTGAATGAAATATCAACACAAAAGTATTTAGGACACCAAATGATTTGAAAAGTAATTCAGCCAGAACTTCTGAAAATATTTCTGTTAACATTCAGGAAGGAACTGACAATACAGCATAAATAGGCAAAATACAGCATAAATAGGCAAAAGCTGCTGAGAAAAATTTGAATGAAAAAAGAGGCTTATAAAAGGTGGAAGCAAGGACAGGCGCTCTGGGATGAATACAGGGATGTTGCCTGTGAAGTTAGGGACCAGGTGGGGAAAGCTAAGGCACAGTTAGAATTAAACTTAGCTAGGGATGTTAAGAATAACAAGAAGGGATTCTATAGGTACATTGCAAATAAAAGAAGAGCACAGGCAGCCTTGGCAAGAGAGCAATACAGCAGGCACCTTGCTACAAACCAACTGGCTGGAGATAGTGGTCTGCCCCAGTGGGTGATGAGGGGTTTGTCACCTTCACTGACTAGAGAGGCTAGGGCAGGGGTCAGATACTCTGAGGCTCCACCAAAATGCAGTATTGAACTGGGCTAAAGCCAGCCCTGTTCCAGCTGTGTCTGTGTCATTGAGTGATTTGGATTGGAAGGGACCTTAAAGCTCACCTAGTGCAGGGACTGAAGGAGGCTGGATGAGCACAGGGATGCTGGGGCTGACAGTGAGGAGGGTGGGAGGTTCCTCACCTGCAAAGCTGACAGTGAGGTCCTGGACCCAGAATCCTCCAGAGCAGATCCAGCTGCTGCTGCTGGATTTTGGCCTCGCAAGTCACCACATGCACAGTGCTGCAGCAGCTCCCCTGGTCTCCAGCCTGCAGCAGAGCACAGTGGGGAGCTCGCATGCTGTTGCACGGAAAGAAGGGAATGATGTCTGTGAAATGGGGGGCCCACAGAGCCACAGGTTTATTCACTGTACATTCAGAGAAGCTTGCTGAACCCCAACCATGGACTGCAGCTTCCCCTCCATCACTGGAAGGAAGAACAACACTTAGAGCAGAACAGGAGAGTTTACCCAACCCCAAAAACCTGCATCATCAGGTCTGCCCGAGCTGGGGGGAGAGGGTCCACAGGAGGGCCACAGAAACCATCAGAGGGATAGAACACCTCTCCTCTGAGGAAAGTCTGAGAGAGTTGGGTTTCTTGAGCCTGGGGGAGACAAGACTCCAAGAAGCCCTTATTGCAGCCTTTCAGTTCTTAAAAGGGGCCTGTAAGAAACATGGGCGGAGACTTTTTTAGGAGAGCCTCTTGCGATAGCATGAGAGGTAATGCTTTTAAGCTAAAAGAGGGAAGATTGAGGCTGGATGTAAGGAAGAAATTCTTCACAATGAGGGTGGTAAAATCCTGGCACAGGCTGCCCAGAGAGACGGTAGATGCCCCATCCCTGGAGACGTTCGAGGCCAGTCTGGGTGTGGTTCCAGGCAGTCTGATCTAGTTGAAGAAGTCCCTGCTCGTTGCAGGGGTGTTGGACTGGATGACCATTGAAGGTCCATCCAAACCAAAGCATTCCGCGATTCCTTTTTCCTACTCTGGTTGTGGCTGAGACAGGGTCTGGTGTTTGTCCTGGTGTTGCAGGTGAATTATTCAGGGAAGTCATCCTTGATGGGTTAATTAAAAGGGCTTTCTTCATGGTGAAGTGATGATCAAATGGTAAGGAATCGACAATTGAAGGAAAATCATAGGGCAAGCAAATGGTGATAAAGTAATAGTGGAACGGTAATGAGAGTCACAGGAATCATTTAAGTTGGAGAAGGCCCTAAAGGTCATTGAGTCCAACCGTTAACCAAACACTGCCTCGTGCACCAGGAAACCAGTGGCAGGGGCAGGCCTATAAAAAGGAAAGCTAGGCACAGTGCATCACTGCGACCTGGTGAGGTGCAGAGAGGGCAGGGCAGGGACGGGGCTCTCGGGGGGCTGCAGAGGGAGGAGGGGGGCTCCACACCGCAGGGCTCTGGGCCTGTGCTGCAAGCTCACCCGCATCTTGCTTCCCCCTCAAAGGTAGCAGAAGAGGTTGGACTAGGTGATCTTTTGAGGTCCCTTCCAACCCTTAGGATTCTGTGATTCTGTGATTTGGAGAAGACTCCCTAGCGCTGCTGGGACAGGGACTATCCAAACACCCACCATTCATGTCTGACATGTCCACAAGGAGGTGTAAGACAAACGACTCGATGGAGCAGGGTGAGAGCAAAGTCCCCCTCCCTACAGCCTGGCAGAGGGACTCTTGGGGCCAGGAGCATTGGTGTCAGGAGCTCCCACACCACCCTCTAGGAGGGCCCCTACTCTCTGTGGCAAACGGGACCTGGCTGGGCAGTGGGCACCCACTGGGACACCTGTGCCTGCTAATGCCCTTTCCTCCCCAAGGCTTCCAGCCCTGCCCAGCAGCCAGCTAAGCAGGGACAGAGCAGCCCTTGGGGGAAATCCCTCAGGGACGTATCCCTGGCCCCACAGAGTGCTCATTCCCAGTGACATTTGCTCTCTCTCCCCTCCAGCATGCGTGCTGTGTCACCAGGCAGGGGTAGACCCGGACCCGGCCATCTGTGGGATAATAGTGAACTATGAAGGGGTCTGTGCCCATGTCTTTTGCCTGGTGAGTTCCTCTGGGGCTGGCTGCAGCTTTGTGACACACCAGCCCTGGCGCACAACCCTCATCAGCTCCTTGTCCCTTCTCTTCTGCAGCTTTTTGCCAACGAAATTCATCTAGAAAGGAGTGAAGAGGCAGGATTCAGGCGAGCGCTCTCTCTGTATATTCGACGTACAGTCGAGCTGGTAGCCCAGAAGGTGAGGATCAGAGACGATCCAGGAGATTTGTGCCAGGAGATGTTTGTGGGAGCTTAGCTGAGATGCCAAGAACAAATTCCCAGCCCTTCTACCCAGCTCTGGGACAAAAGGCTTGCTCCCAGCAGCTGCACAGAAGCTCCAGCACAGGAGCCTGCTCTGCCAGGCAGATCTGTGGCCTGTGACCCAGCAGCAGCCACATCCCGCACCCTGCCCCTGAGGTGCGGGTCTGGCTGTGGAGGCCCTGAGGCTCCTGCTGATGGGGGCTGCTGCACTCTTTACAGGACTGCTTTGTGTGTGGTGAGAGGGGGGCCACCATTGTCTGCCACGAGATAGGCTGCGACCGCAGGTTCCATCTCCCCTGTGCCATGGAAGGTGGATGCAGCACCCATTATATTTCGCCGCACAGGTACCTCCTCCCCCTCCTCACCGTCATCAGGGAAGAACCCAGGCTTCTCATCTCATCCACCTTTTTCCTTCTTCCCATAGATGTTATTGCTGTGAGCACTGCCCACAGCAGCGAGAGGAGGTGGCTCCAGAGAACACCACCTGCCTCATGTGCCTGGACCTTGTTGAAAGCAGGACAACCTATAGGACCATGGTGTGCCCAGTGTGCAAACACGCCTGGTTCCACAGGGCCTGCATCCAGGTAGGAGCCGTTCCCTTGCCCCAGGCACAGCAGCCTCTCAGCAGCACCAGAGCCTCACTCATGCTCCTTGTGTTTCTGCTGCAGAGACAGGCTCTTTGTGCTGGCTTTTATTGCTTCCAGTGCCCTCTCTGTAGAAACAGGAATATATTTCTCATGGAAATGCTCTTCATGGGGATCCGAATCCCCGTAAGGTTGGTGTCAACCTGCCCGGCACTGTGCCATGCCTGGACCTGCCACAGCAGTTGTGCCCCTCCTCTGTCCCCTGAGTCTGGGCTTTAGCTCCATGGGGGACTTGGAAACGGGGTGGGGGGAGAAGAGCAGGGGGGCCCTGCATCTGCCATCTGTCGGGGCAGCAGGGGCTCATCAATTTTCCTTTCTCCATCAGACAAATGTCATGGGAAGCCAACAGTGCATATGCACCACTGTACCAGAGGCACAGGAGCTGCAATGCCAGGGAGTGCCTTTTCCCAAGAAGCAGGGAGGAGGCAGAGCCAGAGGGTAAGGTGCCAAAGCTGCACCCCGGGGCTCAGGGATGGGATCTCTGTCTCAGTAAGGGCTTGAAGCAGAAGGGCTGAGAACAAGAGCTCTGCTGGTCAATCCCATGCTCTGGGCGCTTTATCCTCAGAACCATGAACTCGTTCATTTCCCCAGGCCCTGGCAGCTTCTCCTGTGCAGCGCCTGTGCTGCTGAGTGCACACACGGACGCTGCTCTAACTTGGAGAACAGCATGGAGAGATGGGAGTGTAACAGCTGTGCTGGCGTGGGCACCCGTAAGTGTCAAAGCACCTGGATGTGCCAGGGCCAGGGGCCCTGCAAGGCCCAGAAGTGGGTGGCTGTTGTGGGCTTGTCTCCAGGAACGGCTGGGGCACGGCTCTGGCCTAACCTGCCCCAGGCCTGGGAGCTGTAGCCTTCACCTTCCTTCTTCCCCTTGCAGCCTCCAGAGTCATCTCAGAGCTTGCTGGTCCCAGCACCAACACCCCAGCAGCATCAGGGCAGAGTCTGGGACCTCCAACACAGGAGACCATCAGCCCAAGCACTAGCAGGCAGTTGGAATCGGGGCCAACAAGACAGAGAGAGAGAAACCAAGCTGTGGGAAGCACCTGCAGCCAGGCGATGCAGGAGCTGTCCTCAGGGTCACCAGCATGTGAGACCCGCAGCCACAGCACCACTGGGCAGCAGCCATCGGCATCATCCCATGGCTCTGCAGCAGAGCAAAGAAGAAGGATATCTGGAGCCATTGGGCCCATCCGCGTGCAAGACCGTTCCCGCTTGCAGCGTCGGGCCCAAACTCCCTACACACGGCCCACAAGACGCTGCAAGAGCAGCCGCATGCCAGCAGCACCAGCTGAGAGAAGCTCCGGCAACCAGGTTGTGCCCAGGCTGTCCCAGCGCTCACCAGCCCGTGCGACAAGCAGCTGCAGCACAACCGGGCAGCAGCCATCGGCATCATCCCATGGCTCTGCAGCAGAGCAAAGAAGAAGGATGTCTGGAGCCATTGGGCCCATCTGCGTGCAAGACCGTTCCCGCTGGCAGCTTTGGGCCCAAACTCCCTGCACACGGCCCACAAGATGCTGCGAGAGCAGCCTCATGCCAACAGCACCAGCTGAGAGAAGCTCTGGCAGCCAGGCTGCGCCCAGGCTGTCCCAGGGCTCGCCAGCACATGCAAGCCTCAACCCCAGCAGTGACAGCCAGGAGTCATCGCTGTCCTCCTCAAGCTCCCATGAATCGGACAGCAGCAGCCCTAGGAGTGATAGGTAGGAAGCATTATAGACATGCCACAGTTCCCTGGTACTAAACATCAGCCACCCCTGGCACTGCGGCACTGGGGCCACACACAGCTCCCTGGTAGTGTGTGAGGGCAGTAGCAGCAGCAGCTCCAGCCCCCAGGGGCCCGACCAATGGTGAAACTGCTCCCCATTGAACTGTGAGACCAAAGTGCATACATGCAGCCCAGAAGACAGCAGGAGAGAAGCCAACCACCAGCACCACGTGGTGAAAGGAGCACCCGCAGCCCCAGCACCAGCAGGCAGCGGGCCATCGGTGGCATCCTCTGGCTCCGTAGCACTGGAATGTGGCAGCAGCTCCATCCCCACTAAGCCCATGTGGGTGTGAGACAACTCCCACGTGCAACATTGGGCCCAGACTCCCAACACGTGGCCCGGGTACCTCCATGGGACCAACCATGCTTTATCTCTGTCAGAGTGACAGCTCTGATTCCTTTCTATTGGCACAATAAAGGTGGCCCTTCATCTCTGGACTGGGAGATTACAGGCTCATTGGTTGGCTGTCTCCTCCTCTGCTCCCTTTCCCAAGGGGCAGCTTCAGGGGCTAGGCCTAGAGCGTTGTCCTCTCACTAGGGGTCAGCAGCATCTTCCCCAGACAGACCTCCTGTGCTCACCCAGCAGCCAGTCTGGCCCTCACGGCTTGATGCCAAAATCATGCACGCTGCCCCCAGCAACTTCTGACACGATTCAGCTCTGTTCCCCTCTGGACAAGGCTATAGGCAATATCCTATCCTCTTTGCCTACAGAAGTGAGAATGGCGGCAGAGGGGCAAACCTGCTGTTTTTTTAAGAGTTCAGTTCAGTGTCACATCTGTGTTTGTGACATGAAGGTTTCTGTCCACTGTGTTTCTATGGTAGCCAAAGGGCATTGCCTGTTCCCCAATTCTGGGTTCTGTTCCCTAACATGATTGCTGTTGTGCCAACGGAAGCAGTGCAACTCCCACGGGTTGAGATAAGAACAGTCCAGTAACTAAGATATAACACAAACCACTACTTCTACCACCAATAATAATAAGGATTTTCAGACATTATAGTGTAATCTTGCAATTTAGCATTTAATTAATATAAACATTGTTCTTAATATTATTTAATGTTTTCACTGTGACTAGGTATGCATTGTAGCAGTGCACTGCATCAGTTATTTCTGGGCTTTACAGATGAAGATCCACATGAGAATCTAAACGGATGCATTCCATGCATGTACAATAGGTAGATTAAGAGCATATCTCTACTGGTCCATAAATCCAGGAGATAAACGTATGTTTTCATGAGAGTACAATAGTGATAAATTTGCAGTCTTGATTACGTATTCAGTTCCACTTTGCTCTTTGCCAAGACAGTTCTTAGCACCTCCCGTATGAAGATAGGCTGAGAGGGTTGGGGCTGTTCAGCCTAGAGAAGAGAAGGCTGCATGGAGATCTCATAGCAGCCTTCCAGTATCTCCAGTATTGGAGTGCTGGCGAGGGACTCTTCATTAGGGACTGTAGTGATAGGACAAGGAGTAATAGGTTCAAGCTTAAACAGGGGTGGTTTAGATTGGATATAAGGAAGAAATTCTTTCCTGTTAGGGTGGTGAGGCACTGGAATGGGTTGCCCAAAGAAGTTGTGAATGCTCCATCCCTGGCAGTGTTCAAGGCTGGATTGGGCAGAGCCTTGGGTGACATTGTTTAGTGTGAGGTGTCCCTGCTTATGGCAGGGGGGTTGGAACTAGATGATCTTAAGATCCTTTCCAACCCTAACTATTCTATGATTCTATGATTCTAATAGCTCGCTCCAGTAATGCTTTTTCCGTTACTAAAAATATGTATAAATAGAAAATAGAAGAAAATTTTTCCTTATACTATTGCACACTATATTATCCATTTATGTTGAGCCCTTGATAACTTCAAGAAAATACAGAGATGGAACAGCAGAAGAGTTAAAAAAGGTCACTGTTGCTGGATAAATAAGATTTTTGCCATTTCTAGTGAAGTGCCACAGGCTCTGCACTGACCTGAAATCACAGGTCTCAGGGCTGGCCTGGGCTCAACTTGGCTGGGCGGAGGCTGAGCTTGTTTTAGCTCCTGCCTCCAGGCCAAGTGCTTGTTGCCTCTCCGGAGTGAGACTGAGCTCTGACAATGCCTCTATGGAAAGGGTCTGGCAAACCCAGACTGCTTGCCAGCAAATAGGCCCTGAGAATGCTGTGTGGGCACAGTCACCACATAGCTTGGAGCAGCCAGAAGGCAGCAGCCTGAGGCAAGGAAACTTATGAAAATACACACAAGCTGGTCCAAGGACTAAAGCAGAAGACACCTTCACCACTAATGTCACCCTTCTTGTAGCAAAGACCTCCAGACACTGACAGCTCATTAAAAGCTCACCACTAACTGCAATTCTTTTTGAGAAAAGCTGGAAGTCTCCACCTTAAGACCTGAAAGGACACTGGAAGGGCAAGCACAGCACCAGGGAAAAAGGTTAACACTAGGAAAGTTTTAAGGGTTGAAGTGGGAATTTAACAATTTAAACTGGTAAGATTTTTCTTTGGTAGAGAATTTGGACTATTAGGCTGTTAAAATTTTAATTGAACTAATAGCAAATCTTTAGCTCCATACGTGCATTGAATTCTTCCTTGACTAAACTTATTCGCTCTGTAAATACAGGGAATTCTTCTGTGCTGTATACCAGGACTTGGAGTGTAAAAGATTGCAGAGAATAGAGATGAAAAATATCAACTATTTTGAAACTTGTGTGCATTAGTAAGTTCTCCTTACTCTAAGATGAAAGAGAAGCAGGAAAAACTCATTAGGAAGTTATGGAATGAATAAAAGAAATAACACTGTCTACTTTTGTGGTCATTGTAAGGGAAAAACATGGATATCTTCACTTATTAATTGACTAACAAAAAATGTACATACCTGTATAAGAAGAAATAGTTTTCCACTACCACAGTGGGAGAATTATTTTTTAAAAAACAGTCAATACCAAATATTTTTTCTTGATGCATAGATGACAGTTTTATATCAGATAACACAGTATGGAAGACTCAGCAAAACTGCAAAGTGCTATAGCTGCTCTTATAACAGCACTCTGTTCAAAACTCAGAAAACATGGTTTATGTATAATAGGTACAAACAAGATATAAGTATTTGTATATTAGTATATACTTCAAAGAGAAAATAAAGTTTTAGTCCTACGTTATTTATTGCTATTGCCAGAAAATAATACCACTTGGCAAAAGAACAGCTGGAAGATTAAATATATCTTCCACATATATGGTGGTTATGGTATATCATATCATAGCATACACAACTATCACAAGCACAGTGAAACAAAATCCAGAGATGGAGGTTTAAGGTGTCATGCAGATAACAGAAATATGATCTGACACCAGCAGATTTACTGCTTCAGAATAAATGCACAATGGTTTCTTATTTTATTCACTTACAGACAAACATAAATAATTTCAGTTCTCTCTTACATTAAAACCATTTGTTTATTATTTCTTGCTCTATTTGTATGGGAAATAAGATACAGGAAATGTGTTTTTGAAGACTCTCTAAAGATAACTGTCTGGATTGTTCTACCTAGAACCATGCCATATATGGGGGCATTAGCAGTCAGAAGCACAGCTGTGACTGACTTACTGGATCCTGGTTCTTTTATATTTAATTTGATGCACTTGAACACCCAAATCAGCCTTCTGTTAACAGTACAGTTAATTTTTGTAGTACTTCACAGAATAGAATCTCAGGAAGCCACGGAGGGCTCAGTTCTTCATTTGCCACTCCTGATGTCCCACCTCTTAGGGCAATGTCCCCAAGGAAGAAAAGATTGTCTACCAGATACGAACCCCATTGCATCCTTTAGAAAGTGAAACAATAAAGGAAGAATGTCTATGAGAATGATCTGGTGAATAATTCACTAAAACAATTCACCAGCAAAGAGGAAAGTAAAGGAGAATAAAGAAGACCTTGTCCCCAGTCTTGCTGCAATTTATACCCAGTATGCATTTTATGAACATGCATATCCTCATTCTCTCCTTTATTTATACTTTATGCAGGTCAGGGGAGAAAGTACATGTGCTTTGTATCCAGCTCCACAGATGTATTAAGTGGAAAAACAGCCTTAACCAGAAAGGCTAATGCATCTCACTTGAGAGCTAGATACTAAACTGAACATCTTTGTTAAGCTATAGAATATCCTAAGCATGTAAGGGTGCAGACCTTTATGTACATTGAAATCTGTAACAGTAGAAAGAGAGGTGCCTGGACAATTTAGGTTCCACTGCAGATGAGAGTCTCAAAAATATCATAGCCAGGTATAGGCTCCTGATGATGCAGACAGGCAGTTTATTCATCAGTGATTCCAGATCTTGATTGGTATCCTAATGAAAAAAAAAAAAAAGCCAAGTGTTTTCAGATGACCTGGCCTTTGCTCATCCACTTTTTACAAAGCTAAGTCTTTTTTATTTGTTTTAATAATTTACATCCTCTGTGTGTCCTGAGAGTTGCCAAAGCTTTCAGTTAAATGTGGCCCTGGAAAAGTTGCAATAGAGCCGCAACTGTTAGCTTTTCAAAGCACCTTTGTCATACAAATACCCTAAGGCACTGTATGTTTCACAGGGTTCCAAGGGAGTCCAGATAAAAGCTATATGCAAAAGTAGAGCTTCAGTCTGACCATCAAAACTGTGAATATCTCTGTCATGCTACAACATTAGCATGTCTGTGAGATAGCAGGAACAGCTTAATTCACTTCCTTTGCTGGAGATGTTTGAGAGCACTAAAAACACAGATTAACCAGAGACACCAGGAAATGAAGGAAGAAAAAAAAAAAACAAAAACCAAAACCAACAGCGTTGTAGGTGTTTTAAGTAGAAATATTTTTTTCAGAGGTCTATGTTTTATAAGCAATGATTTGCTTAGAAATGGTTCTTGCAGTGAATTTGTACAGCTACAACTTAGGCCGTGCTTCTGTGGATAAATGGTTAAGAGCTATTTTTCCATAAATTAAAGACAGAGAAAACCCATAAAATTTACCATCAATCTTCACAAGTGTGCTATTTTCAAACAGTACAAATTGTGACTGGCTTGGCACCATATGGTATTTAATTTTCTTTAATGTATGCGTGTGCACAAATTGCATTTAGGTAACTGGAATGCTGTCAGTCTGAAGATAATTCTACATACACACTAACAGGTAGAAAGCAAATGTCTCTGATAACATCTGAACCATTTCTAAAGGTGGAATTTTTATTCATGCACCAGTCAAGGAAACATGGCGAAATGTTAGGCGTTAGGTTCTTGGCTAGATCTGAGATTTTATTTCTGAACCATGTCTTGATTCAAAAAAGAAATGCCCAAAATAAATATATATGGCTTTCAAAACCATCTCCCTAGATTTTTAATATATACAGCTTTCATGGAAACCTGATGAATTGCTCCCACTATGAATAATGTCTGTATTGTATCCTGCCATAGAAACATGACACAATGTGGTACAAATTCAGAAGAAATATGGGCAATTTTTATTGGTTTTAAGTACAGGCATTCTGTAAATATTTTTGTTCTATTTATTTCTTTGTTCTATTTATTTCTTTGAACCCTTTTGGAAGTAAAACATAGTAGCCAGATCTTAAGCAGGAGCAATATATACTGCTTCACTGCCTTTTTTACAACTATACCCTCATTCACCATCTGAAGGTCTGCTTGACACCAATTAAGTGTCTATATATGAACTGAATATATGATTTGTTTCTATTTTATTTTAAAACCACTGTTTAAAAAAAAAAATATACCTTAATAATAATTGGAGACCACTCAGCAAAAACAGCATTCTGAATCATATTTTAGAATGAACAATATGCTTTCAGGGCTGTTATAGTAGCATAGATGATCAGAAATCACTATTGGGGTGACATAGAGCAGTATCAGTTGAACGTGCGATTGCTTCTTTCACCAACTTGAATCTCAATCACAAAATAAGTGTCAGGAATAAAATCAGAATTTGGTCAGAAAGAAAAAGATTAGACATAGGCATTTGATGTGTAATACAGTGATACAACGGAGACAACACAAGTAATGGGGAGGGAACTACTAGATGTCTGGTGAAGTGATGGTCTACCTTGTACTTTGGATAGTGCCCATTGCAGCTGTCACACACACACAAAATAGTTAAGACAGAAAAGAATAAAATTACATGCATCAGTGGAATGCAAATAACACATGAGATAGCTTGGAAGGAATGGAAATTTGAAATGTAGTGATGGCAGTTATATTAAAAGCTGTGAGCCAGTGACAAATGGCCAAAATCAGAATAATGTGCTCTGCCTTGCCAGTTAGCCAAGAGCAGCCCCTGTACTTTCAGGCCCTGCAAGGGATATGGTCTAGAATTAGAAGGGAATTCTACCCAAAATTTGTGTAATCAGTAACGATTAGCAGTTGACCTTGAACCTTCCATTTACATAGGCAGTTCTATAAAAATGATTTAAAGGAAAAGCTGGGCTTTGGCTTTCCTTATCGATATGAGCCCTAGATATAGTTGAAGTGATTTAGAAAAACTAATTTTGTTGAAATATAAAGTGTTATATTGTTAACATATACTTAGAATAGAAGTTAGCACTAGGCTTTTGAATATTGTTACCCTAGTACTGTGCATAAAAATCAAAGGCAAGACAGGGTATTTAAGTAGATAGTATGATAGTATTTAAGTATGATAGACCATAAACATATTGCATCTGAACTGATAAGCAGGAAGATGATCATAAAGATGCAATAGTCAAAAATTATTGACATCTCAGCAGTAGGTAGCACTGATCTAAGGTCAGTAAGACTTGCAGGTCTGAAAATGAATGATAGACTAAGTTTGGGTCAACAGCAAATTCTCAATAACATTATGTTTTTGATAGATGTCTGTAGAGAAAATGCTTGAAAATACTAGTATTTTAGCTGCTCCTTTGCAGACTGTGAAAAGAATGTATGTGTGGAGCTCCTATTTTCTTTCAAGCAAAGTCACTCCTGAAATGGCAGTGTCAACTAATATGGCAGATTTTGCACTAAAACTAATGAGGGATATATACCAGATATCTTTCAAAAGCCCTGCTGTGGGTAGTCATGTCCAGAAGAGAGCTAATGACAAGTAGCCAAGGAGGAAAAGATAAAAGGTAGAGACTTAGCATAACATCGTAGCTATGTACATTTGAGGATCAAGATAAATAATGAATGTAATATCAGTTTTTTTCCCAAAATTCTTAGTAGTTTCTTTGATTAGGTTGGAATAATTCAGATTGATTAATCTGAAAACAGTATAATGTAACCTAAATAAAAGACATTAAAAACAATTTTGGGATACACTGAAATATAAGCCACCATAAGTATATGCTAGAATCACTTTATTCTTTTCTTTCTTCATGTGAATTTATTGCAACTTTCATGGGATTTGCTGTTCTTAAAATCTCATTGAATCATCTGATCACTTGGGAATTCAACATTTGCTAAAAATAATTAGATGATATATGATTATGAAGAAAAGCCAAGATTAAAAAAAAAAATAATCAATCAACTGCACATCAAGATATACAAAATACACTACAGGGGTGCTGGAGAGGAGCTCTTTGTCAGGGACTGTGGCGAGAGGACAAGGGGTAAGGGGTTCAAACTTAAACAGGGGAAATTTAGGTTAGATATAAGGAAGAAGTTCTTTACTGTAAAGGTGGTGAGGCACTGGAATGGGCTGCCCAAAGAAGTTGTGAATGCTCCATCTTTGGCAGTGTTCAAGGCCAGCTTGAATGGAGTCTTGGGTGACATGATTTAGTGTGAGGTATCCCTGCCCAGGCAGGGGGGGTTGGGACTAAGTGATCTTAAGGTCCTTTCCAACTCTAACTATTCTATGATTCTATGATTTTATGAAGAGCTTATGGATAATAATCTCTTATAATTATTGCAATAGTTAAAAAAAAAATAGGTCTGAAATCAGCTAGCTAAACAAATCAAGTTCCTTTCATGCCCTTCTTGTAATCTTTTGGGAAAAAAAAGGGTGAAATTAGGGTTCTATACTGACTTACACAGCACATTTTGATATAACAGAGCACTCAGGACAAAATTTTGCAGAAACTAAATATATTATTTTAACTGATATTCACCATAAAAGTGATAAAGAAGGTTCCCATATGGGATCTCTTAAAAGATTTGAGAATGGCGGGACTCAGACAAGGCTATGCCTGAAGTTAAGCTCATGCCCTTATACTTAAAGACAAAATGAATGTCAGGAACTCACCAGAACTACATGGTATTCACCTAAGAATTGAAGTTAACTCGATAAAAAAAGATGAATTACTAAGTGTACCATGTAATCTCTCACATAAAAGCTAGAAGATAGCCAGTAATAATATTGATCTAAATAAAAAAAAGAAAAAAAGGCAAAAAAGGCACCATGAAAAGCTTCCATACCAAGCAAATCAGTAAAGAGCATAAGAAAGCACAAATTACTGAATGTCTCTGTAAATAAGTTTGTAAAAATGAAATCCAGAGACTTTTGTGAAAAGAAGTCGTGCCCCAGAAATACACCGATATTCTTTGACAAAGTCAACAATAACAGAGACAACATTGATTAAGTTAATACAGCCTCTCTGGATTTCCAAAAGACTTGACACAATCCCCATTGCAGACTCTTAATGGAAAAAACCAGCCATCACGTCTGTGCAGGATATCCTTACATGGACAAAGGTAATGAATAGACGGTTAAGAGATCAGAAATGGAAAGCAGGAGTGAAATGTTAATTACTGTGGTGAAAGGAGATCAGTAGTGGAGTTCTGTACTATTCAATACCTTCAAAAATAGCTCAGGAGGGACATTGAAGAAGTGACTGTGCTTCTGATGATGCAAAGTAATTCAAGATATTAAGGATGACAGCAGATAGTGAAGGATCTTACAAACTGAGTATCTGGATATACAAATAGCAGACTAAATTCAGTGGAGGTAGGTGAAAATTGGTACACACAGGGAAAAACAATGCTAAATTCACATGCAAAATGAGAGACATGTCTCTGAACAATAGCACTCAGAAGCACAACTTTGTGGGTATTATAACCAATTCTATGAAAGCAATCAAGGTAAGTGATCTATAGCATTAAATAAAAAAAAATTAATCCCAATTAAATATGTTATTTTCTTGTTATCTCAAATGTTCTGCTAGCAAAGGAGGGAGCTCCTCACCCAGCAGGTAAAACTAGTACTCCTTGCCAGAAAATTTTCTAAATGCAAATGATTTCTCTAAGTTAAAAGGATAACCAGACAATTTCTCTAGAAAACACATCTATGGGAAGCCACCAAAAGAAACTGCAAGAGACTCAGGAACCCTCCACAACTGAAAATTGTTGAAGTGTTCTAGGGACTATTACCCTGTATGATTGTCCTCTTTTTTTCTTTGTTAGGTGTCCACTTCCTGGAGACTTACTAATCTCCACTAGATCTTTGGTCTGAACAAGCATGCTCCTCTTATATTTATATGTTAACTTCATTGTATAACCCATTAAAAAAAAAAAAAAAAGAAATAGCAACACTGTACAACAAAACTGTGTGGGACTCTATATATCACATTTAGGAAAGCAATCCCTGTTGTTTTCTCTGGTAGCAGATTCCCTATGCTCAGAAGCTTCTGTTTNTCTTATATTTATATGTTAACTTCATTGTATAACCCATTAAAAAAAAAAAAAAAGAAATAGCAACACTGTACAACAAAACTGTGTGGGACTCTATATATCACATTTAGGAAAGCAATCCCTGTTGTTTTCTCTGGTAGCAGATTCCCTATGCTCAGAAGGCCTGCTTCTGTTTTAGGTGGCAGTGAAGAAAGAAATTTGGAAATCCCTTAAACATTAACTTTTAATAAGAAAGCACGCAAGAGTATATCTAAGAACTTAAGGGAAGGATGGGATGTTTTAAAAAAGTTCACAGTGAGAGGACAAGACTTCTTTTCTTTAGTACACACCTAACTCAAGACTCAAATGAGAAATAAAAGCATACTCAGCAGTGGCTAGAGAAGGTGAAAAAAGTCTTACATTAATGATCCTTTGTTTTAAATGCTCATGGATCATCTTTAAAGAAATTGTGGCTTAAAAAGAAAACCCAAAATATCAGCCCTTACAGCAAAAATAACATCACATTAACAATGGTTTACTGCACATAAACAGTAAGATTCTGCTCAGAGAGGCTACTGTGCAGCAAAATGTATAGTTAGTATTTTATGCTCAAAAATTCATTGGAAAACAAAGATTAGTGTCAGAAAGAAATATCAGAAGATGGAGACATAGGTCAGTATCAAGGCAACAATAGAGGTATTGCTTTTGTTAAATAATTTGGTAATTTTGCACCTTTAATTGTGTAGGGTTTTCTTTTGACATTGCTTTTTTTTGTGACTGGTAAAAAAAAAAAAATGGAATATAATTATATCTTAAATAGCATCCTTAAAAGCAGATTCACAGGCTGTTTGATTTTCCAGATTTCAGAGATGGTTTCTTGGCTTTCATTTGTCATTTGGTTTTCCCCTTAGAGGATTTTAAACCTGTATAAATATGAGCAAAAATAACTAAACCTATCCAGTATGTTGGTAGATTTTTGTAGAATAGCTTCCCACTGGCAAAATATGTTCTTTAACAACATGCTGTACTTATCAAAGTCACAGAGCCTCACATACTGTAGGGTTTTTCACTGAAGACTTATGCAGAGATCTTTAGAATATTATCCTGATAGTGAACAAAAGTATTCTAATTATATCCTACATAAAAGGTTACAAACTTCATACTTACCAAAGGCAACTTTAGACATAGACTTCCTAGGCTTGAATTTAAGGGACAAGTCAGAATTGCAGAAGTTACTTCTCTTAGAATTCTGCTTAAAATAAATTATATCTAACTATAAGAGAGATCTTGGACTAGGTGTGTCTGATGAAGCTATAGTGCTTCAAGTATAATAGAGTGAGCGATACTTTAAATTTTACATCCTTGGTCACAATCTGGCTTCCTGATATATAAAAAGGACAGCAAAACATTGTCAGAAGCAACCATAGCACACGCAAAGCAAGCATTTGCTGTTTTATTCAAAAACCTGTCAGTACATGAGAGTCAAAAGAAAAACAAAAAAGTACCTAGAAAACATTCTTATCTTTATCTCAGGGAACTTACTGAGGACAGGAAGTAATAGAAACAAGGTTTCCACATCCATGTGAATGCCCTGGGGGAAGATAACAGAGAATAGTACCTACAAGTATCTTATTGCACACAGTGGGATAGGAAGTCCTGGAAGTATTAACTCATTTTATTAGAAACCAACTGAAAATATTTCACTTAGAATGAAATTCTAATACTTAAGAATTATTGTAATCCAAGAAAAGTATTGTGTTTTATCAAAATCAGGTCCTTTTCTCATGTGCACCTAGGAGAAGAACATATAAAACATGCATCAAAGCTGAAGGGGAAAGAAAGTGCTGAGTTTGGAAATACCAAGAATGGCATGCTCATGCTAGGGATTTTCTGATGAAAACAACTTAAGAAGAAAACAGTGAAAGAACTCAAATTTGAACTTGGAAAAAAAAAAACCAAAAAAACCAAACCCAAGCCAAAATCAAAAGTGTTACAAAAACATCACTAAGTCAAACACTTGGGTTAACAGCTTCATCAAAACTAGAAAGAGAAATGGCAGAAAAGAAATTCTATATTAAAAAGCATTCACAAGAGAATATCAGGTTTATCTTGAGGTAGCATCATCCTATCTGCACACTAGTTGATATGCATCACCAACAAGCTGATAGAAACATTTTTGCTGAGAAAAAGAACCAGTCCTAGCAAGGCATTATATAATTAATCAGCTGAACTGAGCAATTTCCATCTTTTACAGTGGCTACAAGATTATCCATTCACTTCTTTTAATAAACTGATAATGCACAAATCATTTAACACTGCCCTGTACTACATCTTTTTCTCTGAACTGGGGAGGAATAGATTTGAAGGACGGACCACTCTGTAGATAAGGATTTTATTTGATGGACAATGGGATTGAGTGCACCCTCAGCAAGTTTGCCAATGACACCAGGCTGAGTGCTGCAGCTGACATGTTGGAGGGCAGAGAAGCCATTGAGAGGGACCTTGACAAGACTTAAGAGTGGGCCCATGGTAACCTCATGAAATTCAACAAGGTCAGTTGCAAGGACCTGAACCGGGGTCAGGGCAATCCCAAGAACAACAACTGAGGACTGTTCAGATGGTGTAGCCTATAGACAGCAGAAGTATTCTGGCTGGTTTAAAGATGAGAAATTAAATAAGACAGGTACGAAACACTATCTTGCACAGTCACTGGCTGATAGGAGATTGAACAATGATTTTGTCCTGTTACTTCTAACACCCACTGACTTCAAAAATCTCATGATGAGTTAAAGCATTTATAGTAAAGACTGCAATGGTAACATGACCAGACAGCATAGTCACAGTCTTTTTCATCCTGAAGATTAAATACATGTGGAAACAATACATATAACTGACAGTTTTGGAGGTCATACCTGAGAGGTGAAAAATTTGCATCTATAAAGTGGTAGCTGAGACTGAGACAAATTAGGACAGTAAGAAATACATTAGAGGTGCTTGTGTCTGACGAATGAGGTGATCAGGTAAAGTAAAGATCATAATGGAAAACCAAGAATTATGCATAATTGCCAGTCTAATATGAAGAGTTGCTGGATATCTGGAATTGTTTGGCTCTGCTATCTCCCTCTGACTGACACAAGAGCTATTAATCATAATGTTGTCTTAATTAAAATAATAATCTCCACATTCTTCAGGTTAGATTGTGATGATACTGAGAAGCTGCTTAGCAGCTTGGTAGGAGGGGTTTTAGGAACATAGAAGGGAAATGTCCTAGATTTTCTTTAAAAATAGCTATGTGCAATCACTAGAATATTACTGTTGGGAGAAATGTCTCACAAGATTTAGGTGCTGACTGGTCTTTTACATTGTGGTACTGTTAAAACTTATTACTGTCTGCCATCTAATAGGGACCTCTGGTCTAAACTTTAATAGCCTTGGTGTCATTATGAGTTGCTTGCACAGTGAAGGTATGACATTTAGAAGAAGACGCAGTCTTTTCGATTTTTTGTGTAACTGCTGGCAACTCTGGAAACTGCTGCTGTAAGGAGATACCACAGTGTGCAGATGCCATAATTACAAAAAAGAAGAAAAGCCATGCCTTCATTCCTTCCTGAAGGACTTTATTATCTTATTTAATAGTAAAAGTGCTCTCTATTGACAAGACACACAGCTGTGATTCCAGACACCTAGGCTATGCCCCTTCGATTTTGGCTAAAGGGATGGATTTCTACCAATAGCCCAGTACTTCATTTGCTGCCAGATTATCTATGGTATAATTGGGTATATTTTATGGTCTTTAATTAATGACAAAAACAATGATATTTTCAAATACTTTATAAGCAACTGAATATAATATATTCACAGCTAAGCAAAAGTAGTGGAGATGTCTTTAGAAGCATCTGTGGAGGCTGGAAAAGACAGGAGGGTAAAAGATAACATTAAAAATAAGAGCCAGGCTGAGAAATGGGGGAGAGGAAGGGAGGGAGGACAGGAATTGGACAGTGCCCCAGGGTCTGTGACAAACAATGAAAAATAAAGGTGTAACCAGTGACATGATTATTTGAATTTTAAAATAACAACTCTGTAGGAATTACATAAGGAGATGCCAAGGAAAGAAGTGGAGACAAGTTAAGGATGAAAGAAATTGTTTAGGAATCATCTACCTTTGAATGTTATGAGCAGTAGAAGGAAGGTAAGCACAAGTTTGTTGCAATTTTAATCACCAAGTGCTCTGTGTCAGTCAGACGCATTTTAAGATCAATTTCCTGTAAAAGTGGGTATTTAAGCCTGTATGAGGGTACTATTGCACATTCACAGGAACAATTCCAGTGATTCCTGCAAAAACAGCTCAATGTTTGAAATATGGACTGGTTCAGCAGGAAGGTCAGATTTCTTTCATTGACTTGGCATATAGGTTTGGGAAGAACGTTACCTGTGATTTGGAGAAATCTCCATGAGATTTAAATTGACAAGCAGGTATTCTTTGTCGTGGCACAGGGAGACATGGGGGATAGTTTCTCCTAGCATGTCTCATCCAAGCATCAACCAGGCTGTGATTACATTGTCCTTAAAACATACATATCTGTTAGATTACATACATATTCATTGAGTTACTTATACATTACATCATACTCCTAGAATTCCTCCCACATGCGCACTAAAATGTGGTAATGGGCTTTGGGTCCACATTTCTTCATTATCATCCTCTTCATCACTTTGTTTTAGGATCCTTGTTAAGTCAGTAAGCAGGCTGGTTCTGGCCAGTTCTTGCACAATGCTTATCTTAATCATTTCCTTATCTCTACAGTTGCTAACAAAGCCTTGAAGTTACTTATTTACAACCCATTCTTCAATCAACCCCATTCTTCACTTGTGACATCTGCATTTGGAAGTTGATAGTAACCCTGAGGTGATGGGTCTGCTCCAAAATCCAGAATAGACTAGACTAGACTAGAATAGAATAGAATAGAATAGAATAGAATAGAATAGAATAGGGCTATAACTGATTGGAAGGGAAGGGAAGAGAAAGACCCAATTCCTGTGTTAGACCACCCTCTCTGTAAAGAAATACTTCTTAAAGTCCAGGATAAACCTCCTCTGGTACACCTTTGAACCTTTCCCAGGTGTCTTATTACTGGGTACTGGAAAACAGAAATCACTACCGCCCTCTCCACTTCCCCTCCTCAGCAAGCTGTAGAAAGCAATGAGGTGTCCCCTCAGGCTCTTTCTCTCAAGCCACACAATGTGAATAAACTGGGATAATTACCTCTTGTGACTGTTACACTGAGTTTGTTGCAGCCCAAGAAGCAGTTAACCCTCTTGGCACCAGGGTATACTGCTGACCTCTGTTGAGCTTATTATCAACCCCCAGATCCATTTCTGCAGGTTTCTGAGCATTCTCAGACACTCCATTCCCAGTTTATGTTTGCACTCAATATTACTCCTTCCTAGAAAACATTCCTGGCAGTGGTGGGATTTGAACCCACGCCTCCGAAGAGACTGGAGCCTTAATCCAGCACCTTAGACCGCTCGGCCACACTACCTTGATAATACTCAATGTCCACCAACTGTATTGCCCAACCACAATTCAGCTTGTTACAGGATGTTTTAAATGGCTCTTCCTACAGTGAGAGGTAGCTGTTCCCTACAGTGGACCACATATTTCTGGTCCTTTCATCCACTGTCAGGGTGCATCAGCTGGAAAGTTCTACAAATATCTCCTTGCATATGAACCTGTGACCCCTTCCCAAGTAAAGAAATGGTGATGGTATAATTTTGGGAGGAATGAGTGTTGACTTTACATTCAACTTTCTACTTTCATATTTTTGAAGCATAGTGAGTCTTGGGCAATTAAGCATCTGTTCTTTCATGAAAATACAGTCGCTGCAGTGTGTATCATGTATTCTAGGAGCAACCTATCCCAGTGCCTCACCACTCTAGCAGTAGAATACTTCTTTCTTACACTTAATCTAAATCTATGAATAAGCAAAAAGTAAAGGAAGAAAATAGTATTGTATAAGGCAAGGTAGAACTGAAAATGATAGGGAAGGATTTATTTTTAAGGACAGAAGTGATTACGACTGATCATGTACACTGATTTCAATTTCAAGGCCCCAACTTTGACCCACTGACAGGGATTTTCCACAGAAGTGCTCAGTTTGACTTTGTTGACTTTGAGATATGGGAAATCTACCCTTGCCTTCAGGCTTTGCTTTAGTAGATATTCATCCTACACACAAAAAGTGTGTGCCTCATAAGGAATTTCACTTTGTCTGTCTGAATTCTTACACTTTTTGTTCCCATAGTGTTGTTTGTTGCTAGATTAAACAGTTCTTTAATATCCTATACTTTGTGTAAAGTCAGTTAGAAGCTGTGATTAAATACCACCTCAATTTTTATTTTTTTTTTAATAACTACATAGATCTCTTAAAGGCTCTCAGTTTAGCTATTTTTTTTTGTGTCTCTGAAGGTTTCTGACATTCCACAATTTTTCAGCATTTCCATCCATTGTGAAATATGGCACTAGAACTGCACTACTCTAGTATTTGTGTAGTATTCCCCTATAGGTTTGTTTCTATACCTACAGGAAGAGGTAAAAACATCTTCCTACTTGCTACTTCCTCTACATGGAGCTAAGGATCATTATAGCTCTTTTAATCTTATTGCAGTTCTTTCTGAGGAGCCCTTGCAAACTGTTTGCTCACTACTATCTTGCCAAATCAAATGTTGCAGTATGATTTCTTAGTTCTTTTCCTAGACAGGCCAAAATTATTTCACTTCTTGTGAATCACAACACCCATCAAAAAATGTTTTAATTCTACTTTTAAAGAAATTTTATTTTCTAGAAATATAATTTTTGTATAAACATTTGCAAGAAAAACTTTTTTTTTTTTTTTTTGT
>NDXB01001704.1:30879-42036 GCA_002631895.1 Agapornis roseicollis | reverse complement strand
TTGCCATGATCTCTCAAATATGATGGCCAGTGGCTTAGCAACTTCACTCGCCAGCTTCTTCAGAACCCGCGGATGGATTTCATCAGGTCCCATGGACTTGTGCACGTTCGGGTTCTTAAGATTGTCTCGAACCAGATCCTCTCCTACAGTGGGCCCAAGGTCTACATTCTCACAGTCCCTGCATCTCCCTTCCAAGACTTGGGTGGTGCTAGCAGAGCCTTTCCCATTGAAGACCGAGGCAAAGAAGTCGTTCAGAACCTCAGTATTTTCCAAGNGCATCTCCCTTCCAAGACTTGGGTGGTGCTAGCAGAGCCTTTCCCATTGAAGACCGAGGCAAAGAAGTCGTTCAGAACCTCAGTATTTTCCAAGTCCTGCGTAGCCAGTTCACCTGATAGCTTCCGGAGGGGGCCTAAGTTGTTCCTGGTCCGTCTTTTATTTGCAATATACCTGTAGAATCCCTTCTTGTTGTCCTTAACATCCCTAGCTAAGTTTAATTCTAACTGGGCCTTAGCTTTCCTTACGTGTTCCCTAGCTTCCCAGACAACATCCCTGTATCCATCCCAGGCCGCCTGTCCTTGCTTGCAGCTTTTATAAGCCTCTTTCTTCATTCCAATTTTTCTCAGCAGCTCCTTATCCATCCAAGGAAGTCTCCTGGCCCTCCTGCTGCACTTCCTTGTAGTTGGGATGCAACACTCCTGAGCTTGTAGCAGGTGATCCTTGAATATCATCCAGCAGTCTTGGGCCCCCATGCCCTCTAGGGCTATATCCCATGGAACCTTACTAAGCAGGTTCCTGAAGAGGCCAAAGTCTGCTCTGTTGAAGTCCAGGGCAGTGAGTTTGCTGCACGCTCTTCTCACCATCCTGAGGATTTCAAATTCAACCGTCTCATGATCACTGCATCCAAGGCTGCCCTGGAGCATCACATTTCCAACGAGCCCTTCCCTGTTGGTGAGCACGAGGTCAAGTAATCAATTAATCAATCCGTCCCTCACTTTCCTACATCCAAGTGCAGCTTCTTTATGCAGACCCCTCCAGGCTGTTAAAGGTTTGCAGCAAGTCTTCAACGGATAGCTTGCAGTTGTGGCCATTTTTTATATTACTTGAAAATGAAACATCTTTCGAAGTGTTGGGCTAAAGCGCCAAAGTTCTTTAGTCTTATCCCCTCCTCCCTGCTGTGATGGTCAAGGGACTCTTTGTGAGTCTCTCAAAACAACTCCAGGTAGAGGGACCTGAGGGAGACTGAGTGCTTGTTGGTTGGTGAACAACAGCCTCGGGGCAGAGCCGAAATCCTGCTCCACCGAAGCGGGGGATGTTTCCATGTGTTGCCTGCCCTGAGGCCGTGAAGATCAATTGCCAAGCGTCAAAGTTCCCGGAGACAACGGTACTTTACACTGCGGAGAATGTCAGGGCACAATATGAACTGTGGCTAGGGTTCACCAGGTACCCTGTAGATAAGTCTCCACCTGTGGGAGCATCCAAGACACCCTGCCTTATAAAAGGCAGAACCGTCCTGCAGCCAGGTGATGAATCTCTCCTGGCTGGACTGCTGAGGAGCCATCGATTACAAGGACTACAACTAAAAGTATTTCCACTCGCTGATTAAGAAGACATGGCTGGATCCGTGGAGTGATGATCCTGTTTCTGTGTTCTTTCCTTTCTCTCCTTCTGCTTTGGATACAAGAATAAGACTTGTCAGGACTTTTGTTTCTTCTGACACAGTTTTAGGGAAGTTGACAATAAAATCCATTGTTGTTTCGTTTTCAGCCTCTGGAGGGCCTGAGGTTTCTCCTGTGAACCTTGCAGTGCGGTTAAAGATCACCTTCCCCTGTACCTACAGAGAGGGACAGGACACCTCCTCAGGCACTCTACAGAATATAATTGTAAGGAGTTTCAGCTACTAGGGAATAATCTTTTCACTTCTCCACTTGCCCTGTTCTGCTACAGTGTTTCTGGTCATTAATTTTTCTGCCCCACTATGTTGAAGCACAGCAGCAGGAGAGGAAGAAAAGTATAAGTATGCTGTATGCTTGGAATAAGGTGATTTCTGGTTCCAGTAAAGAGAAGACAGTGCATGTTTGAAGACAGAATGATCTGTGCATGTTTAAAGACACATTTTAAGAGCAATTCTGAGCAGAAGTAATTTTTGTAGCAAGGCAAAGTAATGGGTGAGGGTATACTCTCTGGGTTGCTACTAGTCAGGAAGCAAAGCAGTTCTGTCACTGCAGACAACTCATAGGAAGGAAGAGAATTGGATCTGGAGTTACTTGCTCAGGCAACAACTGTATGCACTGTCCCAGATAGGAGCTGATACTGTTGGCCAATGGCCACAGGGCGAAGGAAAGGCTGAAACCTAAGGAACTAAAGTATGTCTCTACTTTTAATTGTGGAACCAGCACTTCTGACTCAGCATTTTGTCACTTACTGATATTACACAGAGTGATTGAGGTTGAATGGACCTCTGGAGGTAGGTCCTGATCTAGCTTTGTCCTGCTAAAGCAGGGCCAGATATGGAAGTCTGCTCAGGAATCTCTAGATGGTTTTTAGATATTTCCAGAGGTAGAGACTCTGCAACCTTTCAGGGCAACAGTACAGTCACACTCACAGTGAAAAAGTACTTCCTAATGGGCAGATGGAGCCTTCTGTGTTTCAATTCATGCCCACTGCTTTTTGTCCAGACCATGGAAAATCTGGCACACTCAGAATGTTGTCTTCTCTGAATTCAATTGCAAAAAACCAGTTGAGTAAGATGCCCCAGAAAATAACTTAATCTGAAACAGAAGACTCAAGTTGTTCAATGGGACTTCTCTTCAAATCCCTTGCCCAAGAGAAGATGGTTCTTCTGTATGGGAGGAAGGCTTCATGATGTTATTTCAGTACCCTCTACTTGTACTATCGTTGATGGACAGGGTTTATAATCTTTTCAAAATAATCACCATTAAGAAATACAATAATATTGCCTAAGAGATAGGCATATCATCTCCTAAAAAGCTTCTAATTCTCTCTCATACGCAAAAAGCTTGGTGTAAACAATGCCTGTTCACAGCAGCTGCGGGATGTCAAACCTTTTTTGGAACAGGTTTTTGCCTGCTCTCACAGTGAATATATGATTGTTTTGTGTTATACATATGCAACTTGAGGTTTGAAGCATTTGTTGCTTTGCAAGAACTGGCCAGGAACTGGGTCGTGCTTGGCTTTTTGCTTTTGTGACATCCTGCCTCAGTTCTACACACTCCTCATTCTGAGTGGCTTGGACCTGGCATCTGTCATCACTGGCTTATGCTTGGTGTTTGCTTCAGGCAAGATACGATTTTTTGTCAAAATCACTGTGCACTGCTAGCCATGGTAAAATGCCAAGGTCTAACCCCTCCTCTTTCTGTATATTTCATCTATCATGTAATCCCTCTTTTGAGAAAACGCTATTGCACTGATTAAGGGGTTATACAATGCTCATAAATCTTCCACTTCTCAGTTTACAGTTGATAAATTTGGGTCAGCCATAGCTGGAGAGGTAGATGATTACCAAGTGTAAAATCGCCATTCTAAGTCAGCATTTAGTGCATGCAGTTGAAGGTAGCCAAAATCATAATTCATGCAGAATAATCTTCTTGGATGCTCCAGTTCTTGTAGCTGACTTCTACAATATTGTCAGGTTGTTTAACTGTAAGTAGCAACATACTTCTCACTAAATCAAGTTTCAGACAAGGCAGCCTTTTGGGGCTGGAGGAAATCTCTAATGTGTATCTTTCTTTGGCAGTCCTGTAAGCATTCCAGCCAGGCTGACACTAGACCAGAAGATTTGCTTACTGTTATATGTATACACCACAAATAAAATGTGTTGTAGTACCCCTGAAAGAGGATAATCTGGTCTGTAGATCCTTCTCCTTTTTGACCTTAGTGAGCATGATGCCAAACAGAGCAAACAACTTCACTGTTTTTTCCTCAAAGGCAGAAAATCAGAAGATCCCAGAATATTGAGAGTGACATGAAAATTTGGTGTTTGTTTTGCCTTTTTTTTTTTTTTTTAATGGCCCTTTCTCATGGGTTACAGAACTAATAATTTAGCAAATAAATCTAACCTTCTCCACAGTCTCTTTCTGGAGCTCACTTATTTAGGTGAAAGCACCATTTTTCATGAAGCACTTTANTTTTTTTTTTTTTTTTTTTAATGGCCCTTTCTCATGGGTTACAGAACTAATAATTTAGCAAATAAATCTAACCTTCTCCACAGTCTCTTTCTGGAGCTCACTTATTTAGGTGAAAGCACCATTTTTCATGAAGCACTTTAAGAACATTTTTCCTCTTGCAATAGTACAGGTGTGAGGCCAGGCCCTCCACAGAATATCTCAGGACTATGAATCAGGTCTCTTATCTAGTGACTCGCCTTCTCTGAGCCTTTGTATGTTCTCTCTAGCACTAGGATTTGTATATAATGCTTATTCAAATACTTGCCTTGTCCAAATCTTACTCTTGGATGGCTGCCCCTTATGAGACAACCTCCCAACGGTTTCATGGATCTCTACAGCCCTGTGCTCTCACCTCTAGATTCCTGCAGAGTCCTGCAGGTTGCCATTAACAAAGTCAGAAATGGAAGAGCTGTTGCAATAGCAGAGAGGTGATCAATGCCTGCAAGAAGTGAAAGGCTCATGTTCACTTGTCTTCTGCTGAACTCCCTTTATAAACCAAAATACACTATGCAAAACTGTACTTTGAGGTGAAAGCAGCACCATCCTTCCAGAAGAGAACCTGACAGCAGAGAACAATCCCATTCCCAGGGAAATGCTGTGCTTCTAGCTTTTGCTTAGGCTTGCTTGTTGACAGGGGTTTGCACTGAAAGCAAAGGAAGAAGTGGTGCATGCAGTTCTTTGTTGGCTTGCTGTGTTAGTATCTGCAGCAGTGACTAATGTCTGTTGTCACATATTCGCACAAGGAGTAACATCCCAGCCAGTGAACTCTGAGGAAGTGCCAGGAAGCCTTTGGTACTCTTATTCAAACAGTTTGGCATTTTCTCTACTAGCAGTGAATACAACAGCCGCGGATTTCATTTCTACCCCAGTTCTACCAATCCAGTTCTCTCAGTCTTTCCTCATATGGCAGGTTTCACAGTGTTTTGATCATCTTTGTGGCCCTTCTCTGGACCTTCTCCAGCTTGTCCACATATTTGTTGTTTTGTTTTTTTTTTATATAGTGGGGACCAAAATTGAACACTGTATTCCAGATGTGGCCTGCCAAGTGCTGAGTGGGGTAAAACATAAATGTATAGCTACAAAATGACAAATTATTAATGAATACGTTAAAACTATGTGTAAATAAAAAATACAGAAATAAGATACAGAAGAGGAAGTGACCATTGTCTTTGTATACGTGGATTCATCTGATGTCACTGACATTTAGAAATCAATTAATTTGGCAGATTTAGTTGAAAAAGAATGCTCTATCCTGGCAGTTCCTCAATTGTTCTTTCTAAAATATTACTGGGATTGTCTGGGCTAATGCTTTTCATATACCTTGGAGTATAGCATTACAGTGATTATTCTAACCTTTATTTCTGCGAAGTCTCATAGATCTCATGATCTCTGATTTCTTATAGAAGTCTCCATCATTCATGGTCTCTGAATGCTCATCAGCAAATGAGCTATCATGATGAATGCAAGAGCTATCTACAGAGCACTTTGGTATCTGTCTTTACAGCACTTTTCTGCGGAGTTGTTGGTGGGTTGTTTAAATCAGTGTTGCTGATGGAGGTGAAGTCAAGCCACTGCCTTCTTGCACATTAGTATTTTCTTTTCTACATGGTGGCTCATGGCTGAATAAAGTTGTTTCTTTGAAATGGTTAAATGATTTAGTCAAATGAATTGGAATAACCCAGGTGATTTTTAAAGGAGAATAGAACTAATCTGTATTAGTGTGACCAAGAAGGTCTTATGTGGAGTGGATAGCTGAAATGAGCCAAAAGTCAGTCAGTGTTGTCTTGGGTATCTGTAAACGTCATGACACATTCATTTCTTGGGAAGTTTTGACACAAGCACAGTTTTCTTTAAATGGCCAGGGGACAACATTCCAGAGACAATTCAGGCAGATTCATCATAAGAGGAGTCAGAGTGAGCCTGATCAGACCACTCCAGAAATGAATCTGATCTCATTTGTTCAGGTTACTTTTAGGGGAAAAAAAAAACATCAGGGTGAGTGAAATTTGCAATGTTGATACTATACAAATCTTTTGTTAGTATGTTCAATATCATACCATCTCTTATCTGGAAGAGATCAAAAAAGTAACTTGATAAAAAAATTGAGAGAAGCATTTTGTGATAAGAAAAACTTGCTTACTGAGGGCTTTTTTTGGATTTAGATTTTTTTTCATACAAGGATTTTAAAATTAAAAAAAAAAGCAGCTAATTATTTTATAAAAACTTTAATGCAAATGTGTAAAAACACTGTTCAAACACTCAAAACAAAACATTCTGCTGGGAAACAAATTATGAAATAGGCTTGTCCCTGCTAACTTAGGTTTTAAATGCCTGTCTTTTTCAGTTTGTAATCTCAATAACATTGCAGTTAGTTGAGATAGAGCAATTCTACAGTTGACTGAGGACTGCTAGAACATAAGTGAGTTGAAGAGACTTGAAGATATCAGGGTGAATTGCAAATTCTGCCTGAGCAGCTCAGAGTTAGATGCCTGGGACAAAGCCTGTCAAGTGGTTGTAAATTTGTCTGAATACCTCAGGTAAATACTAAGTTTAGAAGCACTCTTCTGAAGCCCAGTATGAAACAAGTGTATTAGAAACATCATAGTGTAACCATTGCTTTCAGTTTAATCATACCTAGACTTGTGACAGTGAGGGATGCATTTTACATGCCAGATCATGTTGTCTGCCCAATGTAGAGTCTTAGAGCTGGGCTAGATGATTCTCCCTGCTTCTGAAGTACTTCTGCAGAGCTGTGGGACTGTGGCTGGGAATATTTTATGTATGAGAGCTGAGAAGCTACATGCTGGGAGGAACCACAGATCAAGAGATGACATCCATCCTGTGCAAAGGACACTAGCAGTGGGGATACATAGGATAGCAGAGAGGTCCTATAACTGGGTTGGAACAATCCCAGGCACAGCTACAGGTTGGGCAGAGAACAGATTCAGAGCAGCCCTGCAGAGAAGGTCTTGGGGATGTTGGTCGATGAGGAACTAAAGAAGACCCAGCAGTTTGTGCTCGCAGCCCAGAAAGCCAACCATATCCTGGGCTGCATCAAAAGAGGCGTAACCAACAGGTCGAGGGAGGTGATCCTGCCCCTCTACTCTGCTCTTGTGAGACCTCACTGGGAGCATTGTGTGCAGTTCTGGTGTCCTCAACATAAAAAGGACATGAAGCTGTTGGAACAAGTCCAGAGGAGGGCCACGAGGATAATCAGGGGACTGGAGCATCCCCCATATGAAGACAGGCTGAGAGAGTTGGGGCTGTTGAGCCGGGGGAAGAGAAGGCTGCGTGGAGACCTCATAGCAGCCTTCCAGTATCTGAAGGGGGCCTATAGAGATGCTGGGGAGGGACTCTTCATTAGGGACTGTAGTGACAGGACAAGGCGTAATGGTTTCAAACTTAAACAGGGGATGTTTAGATTGGATGTAAGGAAGAAATTCTTTCCTGTGAGGGTGGTGAGGCACTGGAATGGGTTGGCCAGGGAGGTTGTGAGTGGTCCATCCCTGGCAGTGTTCAATACTAGGATGGACAGAACCTTGGGTGTCATGGTTTAGTGTGAGGTGTCCCTGCTTATGGCAGGGGGATTGGAACTAGATGATCTTAAGGTCCTTTACTATTCTATGATTCTATGATACACTGAAGAGCTGGTTTTTCCTTGATATACATCTGTATTATGCTTAGTCTCAGGCATCTGCTTCTGTAAGGACTTCAGCTTTCGTGAGCATCTGCCTCCACTAACTAAATCCTATTCCTATTTCTGGAGAAGATATTGAAGTGAGTGGAGTGATGGGGAGCACTGATAATTTCACAGGCCCTATCCAGCATCTGAGCCTGACAGTCTCCTATGTGTGTTTTGCCTGCAGCTCTGGAGCTGAATCTTGCTGAGCCACTCTGTCTCCTGTACAGAAGACTTGACAGCTGTTTTAATTTTTCCCTTGCATGTAGGATGCTGCTCTTTCTCTCTCCCTGCACTGCTTTTGCTTTCATATAGACAGACAGGAAGGATGAATGGGACAGGCAGAGTGTTACCTATGGAGCAGAAGAAGCAGAACAGAGTTGACTAGCAAAAAAGCTTGCAGCATAAAGAAAATCAGAATCACAGAATCACAGAATCCTAAGGGTTGGAAGGGACCTTGAAAGATCATCTAGTCCAACCCCCCTGCGAGAGCAGGGTAACCTAAATTACATCACAGGAACTTGTCCAGGTGGGCCTTGAATATCTCCAACGTAGGAGACTCCACAACCCCCTTGGGCAACCTGTTCCAGTGCTCTGTCACTCTCACAGGAAAGAAGTTTCTCCTGATGTTCACATGGAACCTCCTATGCTCCAGTTTACACCCATTGCCCCTTGTCCTATCACTGGACATCACTGAAAAGAACCTATTTCCATCATCCTGACACTCACCCTTTACATATTTGTAAACATTGATGAGGTCACCCCTCAGTCTCCTCTTCTCCAAGCTAAAGAGACCCAGCTCCCTCAGCCTCTCCTCATAAGGAAGATTTTCCACTCCCTTAATCATCTTTGTGGCTCTCTGCTGGACTCTTCCAAGCAATTCCCTGTCCTTCTTGAACTGAGGGGCCCAGAACTGGACACAATATTCTAGATGAGGCCTCACCAAGGCAGAGTAGAGGGGGAGGAGAACCTCTCTTGACCTACTAACCACACCCTTTCTAATGCACCCTAAGATGCCATTTGCCTTCTTGGCCACAAGGGCACATTGCTGGCTCATGGTCATCCTCCCATCCACCAGCCCCCCCAGGTCCCTTTCCCCTTCACTACTTTCCAGCAGGTCAACCCCCAACCTGTACTGGTACATGGCGTTGTTCTTCCCCAGATGCAAGACTCTACACTTGCCCTTGTTGAATTTCATCAAATCCTGCCATTTATAGTTCAGAGCAGACATAGTAGGGGCTTGTGTTTTAGTAATTAATTGTTCAGCACAGTCACAAACTCAGTGCAGGTGGCACTGTAAAACTCAGGAACCTGATGTCTTTGAGGATTGTTTTGAAGTAAGTCCATACTTACTATAAGTTGTATGTCTCAAAGAGCAGTTCCTAATAGGTTTTTGCTGTTCCTCAAATGATGTCTCTGGTTGTAAAGGGCTTCCCTTCTGTGGGGGATTTGCCAGTATCTGTGGCTTTGGCTTTTGTTCTGCTTCTATTTCACTTGCCTTTTCTCATTACTGTCCATGATATGACTATTCAGTCATGGGCAGCTGTGTGTGGGGCTTTCTGGGCACATTAAGCTGCCAAGCATTTTCCATGGCTGCATAAATTTTTCCATAAGACAGCAACTGGTGTAAAAGAAAATAACATTGAAGTGCAAACAAGTGAGATCAGACCCTGTAGGTTAAAAATATCACTTATATTTCAACATTTCTAAACCCATGTTGAAAGATATTTGTTTTCCTTAGTCTTTATGATCAGTTGCAGCACTTCAGTAAGTAGAGTGTGGAATCCAGGTGTTCTAGTATCTCCTTTCTGACACTGGGAAGTGCTGGGAATTTTGGGAGAATTCCAGAAATCATGGAGATATGAGATATTCTTGCACACCCTATCGTCTCCTGAACTTTTAGAAACCAACTGAAGTCTGAATGAAACAGAATTTTTTCCTCTGCAATTGCCTTTCCATTCTTCCTTGTACATGCATCTTTTAAAAAGTAGCTGCTATAATTCTGGATATTTTTGTTATGTATAATTTCTCCTTTTGAATTCTGTCTGAATCCTGGCATGTTGGCAATGAGCTCCCCAGCCTGATTTCACACTGCATGATTGATGCTCTTTTCTCGTTTTCTACCTTTCAGCTTCCATTGTTTTCATTCTGTAAGACAAGGAGATCGAATGCTCCCTGCCATTTTTCTTCAGGCTGTGTCCCATTCTGTAAATTCTTTCACTTTTTAACTAGTTTATTTCTCAGTTTAGGCATTTTCTATTTTTTATTAGAGGATAGCTTTTTTTCCTAAGCAGTTGCCTGTTTTTATCACTGTTCTGATTCTCTTCTAGTTAAGTGATATCATATTCAGATGGCTTGGCCATTACACATAATACTCCAGGGAAGGCTGTGCTGTTATTTGCTGTTGCAAATTTCTCATCTAACAGAGACTTAATAGTCTGTAGAATATAAACAAAGGAGTGTAGAATTAGATGTAGCCCAGAATGCTGGATCTAAGCACCTTTAAGCTTCAGTGAAATTTGGATTCAGATCAGAGGTTTTTTGGCTCATATTTGGAGTGTAGTCAGCAATTAATTCCATGACTGCTAAACCCAAGCATAAATTTAGCAGAGGGTGATGTATAGCTCCTTTAATCTTCTTTTAAAAACTGCCTATCCCTGTGCTAGTCAAAGACTGAGGAAAAGGTGACCTAAAGCCATCTCTTTCTTAGCTCTTGGAAGGAAGACAACCTACTGCACTAGAACCATCCATTCACTTCTCTTGTGCATTGACCCAGTGACTGGGTTGTGCCAGTCCCGTTGATTTCTAAGTGGTGCTGAAAAGTTAGAGAGTACTCCTGAGTACCTGTGCCCAGACCCCTGTGAAGAAATATCCTCTTTCTGAATCTCTATGTCACAATACATATGTAAGTGAAATGGTCAAAAGAACCTCATGTTCAGATCTGGAGATGCTTTGTTTTCTTCATGAATAAATTTATCCAGATGGAGCATGAAGAACTTTTCATCTGGAACTGCTAGACATCCAGGAATAGGATATTGCAAAGGAAATGGTCTACTAGTTAGGTTAGACTAGTATGAAATAGATGATGTTAGAGATGGGAGCTCAAACATTACTAAAAGGTATTTTTATTCCTTGATAAGGTTTTCAGTTAAAGCCCTACAAGCCAGGGATATGGGAAGGTGGTGAGCTGACCCTGCTAGGACCTATTAATAAAACATCGACTTTTCAGTTATGGCTGAAGTTCTGCCAGAAATTTGGTTTTGCCTCTCTCCTTTGTTTTTTTTTTTTTTTTTT
>NDXB01001704.1:17514-30827 GCA_002631895.1 Agapornis roseicollis | reverse complement strand
TTTTGTTTGTATTTTTTTTTTTTTTTTTTTTTTTTTTTTTTTTTTTTTTTTTTTTTTTTTTTTTTTTTTTGTTTTGTTTTGTTTTGTTTTTTGTTTTGCCTTCTCTGAGACATATGTACCCTGCCTACAAGTTGTGGTTACTTTCAGGATGTTCATATTCTTATTGCTGTCACTTTTCATTTAAGTAAGAACAAAGCGTTGACTTTATAGCTGAGAGACTAATTTATACTGTAGTCTTCCCCCCTAAAATTTCGGTCAGAAAACTGTCGTAGGCATGGAAAAGTATGTTAAACAGTTAATGGCTGTTGGTAGTTGAAGCTAGGGTTTTTATTATTGCCAGAAAATGTATGTTTTCTTAAGCAAAGGAATATTTATAAAGCTAGTACTATTTGTCTTGTTCTGGGAAGATTGTAGAATCACTGAATGGTTTGTGTTGGAAATGACATTAAGATCATCTAGTTCTAACCACCTTGCCATGCACAGGGACACCTTCCACTAGCCCAGGTTGGCCAAGGTTCTGTCCAGCCTGGCTTCAAACACTGACAAGGATCGAGCATTTACTACTTCTGGGCAGCCGTTCCAGTGCCTCACCACCCTCACAGTAAAGAACTTCTTCCATATCTAACACTCCCAGATCCTTCTCTGCAGGGCAGCTCTGAATTATTTCTCTGTGCATCTGTAGGTGTGAAACTAGATGTGGAATTATCATTCTGAAGGATTCAAAGCTTGGAGATTAGAATAATGTAAGCAAACAAGAGTACAGCAAAAGGCAAAATGTGGTAAAAGCACTACATACACAGTGCTTGCAAACAGGCTTCAAACTGTAATACTTCTTCACTGGCTAAAGTGTAATTTCATTTCTGATTTAGTAAAATAGCATCGGGTCTTCCCCCCAACCACTTTTAGGTTACACAAGCCTTGGAGAGGGTGACTCCATGCCACATTGTGCCTCATGCCACATTTTCTACCACATTCTCAATGGTTGCTACTACCCAAGCAGCTTACAAGGCTTCTTGTGATAATATCTTTCCTACATATTTTTGAAAACTGAAATAATTTATTCAGGTAAAGCTAATATATTAATTATTTATAGAGTATTTAGGTAGGGGGAACATGGATGGATCAAGGAATAAAAGAGTTTAAAAAGGAAAGAAATTACTGCTGCCTTTTACTATGCATTAAATCTCAGACTTGATCAAGGACAAAGTAAAAGAACAGAATTTATCACCCTCCTTAATGTTTCTTAGTGCCAAACTCTCTCCTCCAACTTGCTTGGTACAGATCCATTATCCATTCCATTCCACAGAAATACCTTCCCTAGCCATTCTTTTGCATCAGGATGTCTCCTGGATTCCTGTGTTTTTTAGACCAGTCTTCTGAGTACTTTCTACAAGCTTACATAATACACATCAATATCATTTGGGATCAGAAGACTGAATCACCGCCAAGCAGTTCCTTCCAAATAACCACTTCTAACTGGGTTAACTTTCTTTTGCTGGTCTTGCTTCCAAGATGGACAGGGGTAGAGCAGTTGACGTCATCTACCTGGGCTTGTGCAAAGCGTTTGACACTGTCCCACACGACACCCTTGTGTCTAAATTGGAGAGGCATCAATTTGATAGATGGACCACTCAGTGGATAAAGAACAAAGAGTTGTGGTCAATGGCTCAGTGTCAGGCTGGAAGCCAGTGATGAGTGGTGTCCCTCAGGGATTGGTATCTGGACCAGTCTTGTTCAACATCTTTCCCGCTGACATGGACAGTGGAATTCAGTGTGCCCTCAACAAGTTTGCCAATGACACCAAGCTGTGTGGTTGGGTGAATATGCTGGAGGGAAGGAATGCCATCCAGAGGGACCTTGACACGCTTGTAAGGTGGGCTGATGCCAACCTCATGAAGTTCATCCCTGACAAGTGTAAGGTCCTACGCCTGGGTCAGAGCAATCCCAGGCACAGTTAAAGGTTGGGCAAAGAGGAGATTGAGAGCAGCCCTGCGGAGAAGGACTTGGGGGTGGTAGTCGATGAGAACATGAACATGAGCTGGCTTCAGTGCGCACTTGCAGCCCAGAAAGCCAACCGTATCCTGGGCTGCATCAAACGGAGTGTGACCAGCAGGTCAAAGGAGGTGATCCTGTCCCTCTACTCTGCTCTTGTGAGACCTCACTGGGAGTATTGTGTGCAGTTCTGGTGTCCTCAACATAAAAAGGACATGGAAGTGTTGGAACAAGTCCAGAGGAGGGTGATGAGGATGATTGGGGACTGGAGCATCTCCCATACGAAGACAGGCTGGGAAAGTTGGGGCTGTTGAGCCTGGGGAAGAGAAGGCTGCGTGGAGACCTCATAGCAGCCTTCCAGTATCTGAAGGGGGCCTATAGGGGTACTGCAGGGGAACTTTTCATTAGGGACTGTAGTGACAGGACAAGGGGTAAGGGGTTCAAACTTAAACAGGAGAGGTTTAGATTGTATGTAAGGAAGAAATTCTTTCCTGTTAGAGTGGTGAGGCACTGGAATGGGTTGGCCAGGGAGGTTGTGAGTGCTCCATCCCTGGCAGTGTTCAAGGCCAGATTGGATGAAGCCTTGGGTGTCATGGTTTAGTGTGGGGTGTCCCTGCTTATGGCAGTGGGGCTGGAACTAGATGATCTTAAGGTCCTTTCCAACCCTAACTATTCTATGATTCTATGTTGAGCATCTAATCTTTTTGCTGTAAGGGAAATAATTCTTCCATAGTTTCGTTCTAAGTGGAAGCTGCAATTCCCTGTGTAATTACAAAATGTGTCGCGCTGCTTCAGCTGAAGAGACCTTCTAAGGCATGGCTAAGGGTAATTTGGAAAAGTGGTTGCACCTGGCAAGTCTGTGTCCTTGTTAGTAAGGTATGAGTTGGCTGGGATAGCTCTGGGCTAAAGCTGGACTATGGAAGAAAAAACTGGTGAAGGGTATGGTCTAAAATACCTATAGTTTCCTCAATGACCCCTACTTCATATGCAGCAATTTCTTCTGGCTAAGAGATTTTTCTGTTCATTTATACTGAAATAATATATATATATAATTATAATATATATATACTGAATATATATATAATATAATATATACTGAAATAACTCAAATAATTTTGGACTATTTGGATTTTAATGTGCAAATTAGCAGTAGAAACTGTAGGATCACAAAGTGGCTTTCAGGCATCACTAAATTTATCTTCTTTTTCCTCTTTTTGTACTAACTTTCAGGAGTAGATATAAGGTTTGCAAAGGTAGAATAATCTCATATGGAGTAAAATTCTGATAGTCAGGAATAGAACTGTCAACTTCTGCTTCCTAGTCCTTTCCAGTCTTCATAGTAAAACCTTGATATATAGTCTTGAGGTGGTCTAGAGATGTTTTGTGTGATTTCATAGAATCATAGTATCATAGAATAGTTAGGGTTGGAAGGGACATTAAGATCATCTAGTTCCAACCCCCCCTGCCATAAGCAGGGACACCTCACACTAAACCATGACACCCAAGGCTTCATCCAACCTGGCCTTGAATACTGCCAGAGATGAAGCACTCACAACCTCCCTGGACAACCCATTCCAGCATGTCACCACCCTCACAGGAGAGAATTTCTTCCTTAGATCCAATCTAAACCTCTCCTGTTTAAGTTTGAACCCGTTACCCTTTGTCTTGTCACTACAGTCCCTAATGAAGAGCCCCTCCCCAGCATTCCTATATGCCCCCTCCATTTTATATGAATAGAAACAGAATTAAAACATAATCCTTAGTAGCATTTCATCCATGTTAAATATGAACTTTTTCAAGTAGGTCACAGACACAGACTGTTTAGTTTTCAGTATGGGAAAGCATATTCACTTTACCTTTGAAAAGGATGGCCATAAGAAATTGAGGAAAATGGCTCAGGAGGAATAAGCTAGGAGACAAGATTAGTCATTTAGTACCTCTACAAATGCCCTATGGAACACAACTGACTAAACTATTAGTTTGAAATCATATTTGCAGGAGAACTCCTATTTTTACTTAGTCAAGTTCTAAATCTGCCACTGTTTCTATGTCAATGTTTTGATAGATAATCTACATGGAGATTTTTATACAAAAGTCTTTGGATTAATACTTTTAGACTCTTTTTGCCTGTTAGATATTTCACTTCATTTCCTGGATATTTGGTAGCTCTGTTGCCTGGATGATTAACAAGAGATTGAAGTGAAAAGTAAACTGTGAATTGCAGGTAGGAATTTGCAAGTGAGCCAAGAAGATGAGTTGAGAATTCATGAGACAAGAGAATGAACAAACTTTTTCATAGATTGCAACATTTATAAATTGGAACTTTATTTATAATTTCTTGTGCAATACAATATTGTGTATTCACTATACCCTCAACTTTATTATTAACTAAGCTTAGCTTAGTATTAACTATGCCAGCTATTTATTAAAAAAAAACCCCAAAACAACCCACAACTTCAGCTGTCATGTTTGAAGCCTTAAACATATTGCTTTATTTTTAAACTGAAGACTGTTTCCTATCTCTTCTCTTCTGATCTTTAGAATCATAGTATTGGTCTTCATGAAGCATTGCATCACTGGGTTCCTGGTAGATAAATTCAACACTGTTTTCCAGATATAAGCATCCATGTGGCAAATATATGCAGCTGGTACCTGTGGAAGTGTAAATTAGCAGGTTTGTCTTAATTGCAGGTTGATGCAGAATGTTATCATGCAACTTAGCAATTCAGAACTGCTATTTGCAGATGACCTGTTGTCACTTTGCTGCCTCATGTTGATAATCTAAAGCAGACAGGCGAATAGTGCCTCCAAAATAGATGCATGTTTCTTGGCAATAAATCAGTTGTGGTGGTATTTCTTTGTCTTTGGGCAAATTTCCTGAGCCCTACAGAACCTCCTTTTTTTTGCCATTCCCCTGCATAAAATGAATGGCTGCATACATTTTGTATTCTGCAAATGTGTTTGCATTTTCAATATTACCACTATTGCACACAACCTATAAGATATGGTTTGCTACCAAGATGATGATGAAAGAACGAGATATTTATGTAACTTGATCACTCTTTTCACTAATCACAGAAAACCCTTTGGTGACTTATTGATATATAAAAGTGACAAAATACGTTAGAAATAGTTTAGTTCTCTTCTCCATCTCTAAATCATCCCAGAAATAAGTAGTTGTATTTGGAGGGAAATCTACACATATCAGTAAAAACATAATAATAATTTTAAAGGAAGGATTTTAGCAGTACTGTGTGGCTTGCTGGAACCATATGGTTTTAATCTGAAATACCTTCTGGAAAAACACTCTTTGTGTGGGAACATGTCCAATAGCAGTGATAGTCTGCAGTCTTATTGGGGTTGTGAATGTATCCCAAAGTGTGAAATTCAGAACCGAGCATATCTGTTTCAGGTACCTCATTGTGGTAATAACTAAACACATCTCAGGCTTGAGATATTTCACTTAACAATCCTGCATTGTATGTATGATTATGCTATTTTTCTTAAGGAAGGGGGAACTAAGATGACAATTATCACAAAACTTGGTAACTGTATTTTTTTAAACAGCATTGTCAGGGAGAAAACAATGACCTTCTCTCTTGTGTGAAAATGTTTTCTTCAGTTCACTTTAGCGACATGTCAACTAAATACAGTTTTGGAGAAACTGCCTCTCCTGGTGTGATACTTTTCAGTGGATAAACAGTTTTTTATTCCTCAGAGCTGAGCACTCTATGCCAAACCTATATTCTCATAGGAATTAATATTTAAATCATCTTTTAATTCTTCACTTACTGCAGGAGAGGTTGACTTCCATGACTGTCACGTTTTTATGAATGAATTTGTTCTGAGTTCAGATTCTTAAACTGGCCATAAATGCTATCAAGCTGGGTCCATTAACGACAAATTGCACATTACCTGATGTCTCATGCATTTTGTCAGTTGCCACTGACACATCAGTCTCTGCCACGTATTATGAATACTATGCAATTTACTGTTTTAGGATTTGACTAAGTGTCACCAGTGGTGTCCTTCAGGGGTCTATGCTGGGACTGATTTTGTTCAATATTTTTATTGATGACATGGATGAGGATATTGAGTCCTTCATCAGTAAGTTTGCAGACAACACTAAGCTGGGAGCTTGTGTCGATCATTTGGAAGGAAGGAGGGCTCTGCAGAGAGACCTGGATAGGTTGGAGAGATGGGCAGAGGCCAATAAGATGAAATTTAATAAGTCTAATTGCCGAGTCCTGCATTTTGGCCACAAAACCCCTCTGCATTGTTACAAGCTGGGGACAGTGTGGCTGGAGAGTGTACAGGCAGAAAGGGACTTAGGGGTACTGGTGGACTGCCAGCTGAACATGAGCCGGTAGTGTGCCCTGGTGGCCAAGAAGGCCAATGGCATTCTGGCCTGTATTAGGAATGGTGTGGCCAGCAGAAACAAGGAGGTTATATTCTTCCCCTGTACTTGGCACTGGTGAGGCCGCACCTTGAGTACTGTGTCCAGTTCTGGGCCCCTCAGTTTAAGAAGGATGTGGAAATGATTGAGCGCGTGCAAAGCAGGGCAATGAGGCTGGTGAGGGGCTTGGAGCACAAGCCCTATGAGGAGAGATTGAGAGAACGGGAGTTGTTTAGCCTGGAGAAAAGGAGACTCAGAGGTGACCTTATCACTCTCTACAACTTCTTGAAAGGAGGTTGTAGGCAGGTGGGGGTTGGTCTCTTTCACCAGGCAGCAACGGACAGAACGAGAGGACACAGTCTCAAACTGCGCCAAGGAAGGTTGGATATTAGGAAGAAGTTTTCACAGAAAGAATAATAAAATATTGGAAGAGTCTGCCCAGAGAGGTGGTGGAGTCACTATCCCTGGATGTGTTTAAAAAGAGACTGGATATAGAACTTGATGACATGGTTTATTTAGGTGTATGGCATGGATTGGACTTGATGATCTTAGAGGTCCCTTCCAACCTCGTGATTCTGTGATTCTGTGATTCTGTATTGGAAGAGGGCTGCATTAACTGCTGGAGGGCAAAAGTAGTTGTGTGTACGCAGAATTACAGCAGGTACTGGTTCTTCTAGCAACTAATCTTTTGTGCATGTTTTGCATATTGAGAGAGGTTATTGTTACACGAAATACAGTCTCTGAGTATTCCATTACAAGTTTGTTTCTTCTTAAGTAAACAAAGCAACTCATTTAAATAGATTTGAAAGGATACTACTTCCATTATCTTGGGGAGAAAGAAGGGTGAAAAATCTTGAAACTTTGACTACTGACAGTATAATGTGGTTTTGGTGTTAAGGGAAGTTGGTGGTGTGGTGAAAGAAGTCCATTGCTTCTATACAGAACTGGTAGGGTACAGTCAAAACTTGCCGACACTGCTTTAGTGTGCCAGTGTAGGAGATGGTGTGCCAAAGGAATGTAATACTTTCTCTCCTGCAATATGTCTTCCCTTGTTATTTCCTTTATCATTATTATTATTGGTGGTGGCAGTAGTAGGTTTGTGTTATACCTTAGCTATGAAACTGTTCTTATCTCAACACATGGGAGTTACATTCTTTTTGATTCTCCTCCCCATCCAGGACTGGGAGGAGGGAAAGAAGTGGGGGGAGTGAGAGAGAGACTGGGTTTAAACTAGGACAGAGTTCAGTGACAGGACAAGGAGAATTTTTTCAACTGGAAGAAGGGAGATTTAAATTAGATATTAGGAAGAATTTTTTTATTGTGAGGGTGGTGAGACACTGCACAGGCTTCCCAGAGAAGCTGTGACTGCCCCATCCCTGACAGTGTTCAAGGCCAGGCTGGATGGGGTTTTGAGCAACCTGGTCTAGTGGAAGGTGTCCCTGACCATGACAGGGAGTTGGAACTTGACGATCTTAAGTTTCCTTCCAACCCTAACCATTGTACGATTCTATGAACAATGCAGGAGTTACTTTTGCAAACCCATAGCTTTTTATCTTTATTATCTTTTTTAAGTACTACCTCTCTCAGGCAGTTCTCAGTTTTGCAAAACCACTTTGCTGACAGTGTTTGGTAAGCAGATTAAATGAAGCTATTTGAAGCCCTGTAAAGAACAGCAGGGTCTGGGAAGCTTGCAGAGTTTTGTACTATTGAGACAATGCCTGACAGCTGAATACCCAGCAGTCAGTGCTAAATCTTGTACAGGTAGGGAGACACTGAGACTGTTAGGCACTCTGTGCCACTTCTGTATCAGTAGATCTGGCAGCATGTGGGATGTGACAGCACATTGTCACAACAAAGGGGTCGCTGAGAAGAGGTGTGTAGCTGGTTGCAATTAGCAAGCTCTCTTAGAGCTGCCAGCATCCAGACGGTCAGTTCAGTGTTAAGCTCCCTTCTTTCCTTAGTTTTCATTGGAATGTGGTTTTATGCTTAGGCAAGCTGGGTGATGGGGGAAGATACAGGGTTTTATGTTAGTGGTGAATGCAGAGGACGCATAGTACTTTCAGAGAAAGGATGTGAGGCTGAGTTGTGCTGGAGGCAGACTGAGACCCGTGACCTCCTGTCAAGATGGCTAGAATTAGAAAACTAATTCTGCTGACAAGGAATTAATACAAAATAGGGCTAAATTTCTTGGGAAAGCAGATTTTACAGGGTTTTGTGTATGTGAATGGGCTTTGGGGGGTAGGGGAGGAAGGAATCCAAATTATGAAACTTCAAAAGAACTTCTGTTTTTTTTTAAACCAGTCAGGTAGGAAGCTCAGTGGAAAGGAGAGATCTGGGGTCTGCTGTAGGTCTCGAGGCAAAAAAAGCTGGACTTTGTCATGCAGCTATAGTAAAGCAAGTATACTAGGGGGAAATCCTCCCTGACCAATATGGTGGCCTTCTACGATGCGGCTATGGAACTGATGGACAGGGATAGAGCAGTTGGCGTCATCTACCTGGGCTTGTGCAAAGCGTTTGACACTGTCACACATGACATCCTTGTTTCTAAATTGGAGAGACATCAGTTTGATAGGTAGAGCACTCAGTGGATAAAGAACTGGTTGGATGGTTGCACACAAAGAGTTGTGGTCAATGGCTCAGTATCCGGCTGGAAGCCAGTGATGAGTAGTGTTCCTCAGGGATTGGTGTTGGGACCAGTCTTGTTCAACATCTTTCCCGCTGACATGGACAGTGGAATTCAGTGTGCCCTCAACAAGTTTGCCAATGACACCAAGCTGTGTGGTTGGGTGGATATGCTGGAGGGAAGGAATGCCATCCAGAGGGACCTTGACACGCTTGTAAGGTGGGCTGATGCCAACCTCATGAAGTTCATCCCTGACAAGTGTAAGGTCCTACGCCTGGGTCAGAGCAATCCCAGGCACAGTTAGAGGTTGGGCAAAGAGGAGATTGAGAGCAGCCCTGCGGAGAAGGACTTGGGGGTGGTAGTCGATGAGAACATGAACATGAGTCGACAGTTTGCTCTTGCAGCCCAGAAAGCGAATCGTATCCTGGGCTGCATCAAAATAAGCATGACCAGCAGGTCGAAGGAGGTGATCCTGCCCCTCTACTCTGCTCTTGTGAGACCTCACCTGGAGTATTGTGTGCAGTTCTGGTGTCCTCAACACAAAAAGGACATGGAAGTGTTGGAACAAGTCCAGAGGAGGGTGATGAGGATGATCGGGGGACTGGAGCATCTCCCATGCAAAGACAGGCTGGGAGAGTTGGGGCTGTTGAGCCTGGGGAAGAGAAGGCTGCGTGGAGACCTCATAGCAGCCTTCCAGTATCTGAAGGGGGCCTATAGGGATGCCTGGGAGGGACTCTTCATTAGGGACTGTAGTGACAGGACAAGGGGTAAGGGGTTCAAACTTAAACAGGAGAGGTTTAGCTTGGATGTAAGGAAGAAATTCTTTCCTGTGAGGGTGTTGAGGCACTGGAATGGGTTGGCCAGGGAGGTTGTGAGTGCTCCATCCCTGGCAGTGTTCAATGCCAGATTGGATGAAGACTTGGGTGGCATGTTTTAGTGTGAGGTGTCCCTGCTTATGGCAGGGGGTTGGAACTAGATGATCTTAAGGTCCCTTCCAACCCTAACTATTCTATGATTCTATGATTCTATGCCTTGAAATGACATGAGGAAATAATGATTACTGCTGGCAGTGTCTAACCAGAACGTTTGGTAAGTTTTAGATATGCATAAACAGGGAATATACTATGTGACAAATGTCCGTGACAAAACTTAAAAGCTCATCTTTGCTTCTTTATGCAGTTACTTTCAATTGGACTGAAGGAAATTGCAGTTTCTATTTTATATATATATATATATAGACATTTTGCACTTTTTTGTACTTGATGTATGTTGAAGATGAAGTTTAAAAAATAATGGGTATATGCACAGATAGGAAAAGGGAATAGGCTAAAATTGATAAAAATAGTAGAATAAAGTGGCCTTGTTCTAGATTATAAAGCAATTTACTTAAGTTATCTCTCAAGATTACTTTGTCTCTGGGAAAAACAAAAACACAGAATAATTTAAAATGCCATGAAAGTAATTCTTTTAATTGTTTTCATGGATATTTTGGTTTTCTGGTAGAACTCTTTAGAATATGATAAGGTTACTTCACAGAAACATTGATTAAAAGGTTTCCAATAATAGTTTCTATAATAATCTTAACTATTCAATAATTCTGTGCCAAATGACTCTTTTAAAAAAAAATGTTTTCATAGAAAAACTATTTCTTGCCAAAAATAACAATTAAACATAGACAAATGATTTAAGACAAAGAGTCATTTTACTAGAAATGCATCAAATTTAAAAGGGGTAGAAATACCAGGGGAATTTTGACTGTCTCCAATGCCCATGTTCGCTTCTGTACTTTACTGCTGGCTAGTGGAGCATGGAGAAATTCTGACAGTCAGAAGCAAGTGACCTTTTTGAATGATGGCTAGCTGGAGCTTTCCACAGTTGGTTCAGGACTTATGGTGGGCCTGAGCTGACAAGTTTTGGAGAGCTATAGGAGCTGAATGAGCCACATGTGAACCCGGTTTGACAGGAGACAAGTCCCCTCTCCAGGAGGGACTGGAGCACTCTGCCACTGCCCCAGCTGCATAGCACTTGTCAGGCATTAACTAGATAGCTTTGATCTCCAGTAGTGTACATCACTTGCTGCTCAGCTGAATTCAGATTAATGCAAAGAAAATTAAGCTGGGAGCATATGGGGAGGTTGGAGCATCTGGAAAGACCAGGGCTACCAGTTGTGCTCAAGGCAACAGAACAATTTCCCATAGAAATTGTATAGCAGTGAAGAAAACAATGTGAAGTAGTCTGGCAAGTAAGATCAGGATCTGCCTGAAGAGGAAAACAATAACAGTAAAAGTAAGAAACAGTGCATAGAACCAAGGATAACAACTGAAGTGTGATGATGAATATCTTATCTGCTCTTCTGAAAGAGTCTGGGTGCAAATGGATATAGATGGATGGGCTCCTTAAAAGTTGTTCTACGTAAATAATGGCTTTTGTGCCTGCAAGGTGGTTTATTTTTATTAAACTAGAATCTCTAGTAAAAAATAAAAAAAAAATTAAAAAAATTTAAAAAACAAACAAACAAAAAACCCCAAACCAAAACAAAACAGGAAAACCTGACTACAAACATCACGACTACAAAAAAACTACTGTTAAGTGCCCATTTCTTCCTGTCAGGAGACAAATCCTGGAAAACACTGTGATGTGAGCAGTGCAGTGACCATTGGTGGGTACATCTGTTGTATATTTACACTTCTTTCAGCAATAACTGCTTGAATGATCCTAGTTCATGCTGTTGAACAAAGGCCACAGTAGCTTCAAAGAATTGTCTCTTCAAGAGGAAATAAATATACATTCCAGTAGCTCACAAACCAGTTCTGTTCCCAGGTACATTGTAATTAATAATATGAACTATTTCAGCCAAGAAAATGCAGAAGATATGTGCTCAAACTAATACAAGAGAACATGATCTAGTCCCCACTCATGGATGTACTGTATGTCTAAAATAAGGTCCTCTTTCTGCTGTGATGGTGCAGTGACTGTGTGAGTATGGTTCAAATCCATAGCAAACACATTTTCAGCCTCTAGAGATAAGAAGTAGCTGTGATCTTCAATGCAAGGTTATGCTGGTTTACTTTAATGCTGGTTGAGGAAAGTACCTGTCAGGGATATAATTTCATATATGACAAATTTAAAAGGGTAACAGATACATTTTCAATGGATGCCTGTCCAAAGAGGTGCTTCTGTAAAAGAGGGGAGTTCCTACCTAACGTGCAGCAGGTAGCTTCTAATCTAACACCCAACAGCATCACTGAGATTTCACTGATCTCTTATTCAGACATTTGTTTATTCAAATTGCTTTATTTCCAGCTATGGCATCAGACGGACTTGAAGCTTTACCCAGTAATTTATCTCCTGCTTAAGCATGACTCAGGGTACACCAGAAGGTGCAGTACCTGATTTTTTATTTTATTTTTTTTCTTTGAAAGAATCAGACCAGGTTTCCAGGGACATTAAAATTCTCCAAGTGTTTCAGGTCATAAAGCAGGAAATTTGGCAGTTCCTTTGAGATATCATTCTGACTTTATTTTATTTTAGAAGTCCTATGCTTTGGAATGAACGAGCTGTTCTGGAAACAGCTGTGCTGATCAGAGACAGTAAGTATCTTGACTGGCAATTGACGATGAGTCCTGAGCCCACAGGGCAAATGGGACCCTCTTGCCAATACTTTCTGAAAAGCTACGGTAGTTTTTGTTCCTTAAGGACTGAATGCCAAGGGTGGCATGTACGTGACTGACAACAGTGTATTAAGTAAACAGCAGTGTTTTGCAGAACTGTCCTTTATGAAGTTACTGTTATCTTCCCTATCATTCAGGAACATTGCAGGAAGCCTTTATGTACTGAGTTAGATGCTGCATAATGAGTCATAACAGTTGGCATTCTGAAATTCTTCTTCATGTAGCACCATGGTAATAAATTGTACAGGGTGCCTGTGGATTAGTTGAAGATTTGGCAAATCATGGTCTTGACAGGCTGGAAGTAACAGTCAAATTGCTTTTTCTTGTAGTCACTTGATAATTCATGTTTTGGAGATGACTAGGGCACATGAAGGAATTAAGTGAAGCAGAAAAACACAGTAATGAAAAACAGTTCTTGAGATCCCACATTTGGATGCACTGCTATGTCTCCCCAGCAGTTCTACACCTGCTAATCCCCTTGCGATCATCAATGGGAGCCTGTGTAGCACCTAGAGAAACATGGACCTGGATGTTTACTCTCTCTTCTTCAGTGCCAATAACTTGCTTTTATAAGCATGTTTGAAATGAGCTTAGTAGGTACTCTCAAGACAGGAAAAAAAAAAAAAAAAAC
>NDXB01001704.1:0-10650 GCA_002631895.1 Agapornis roseicollis | reverse complement strand
TCAGCCTTTTCCAAATCCTGGGTAGCCAGTTCACCTGATAGCTTCCGGAGGGGGCCTAAGTTGTTCCTGGTCCGTCTTTTATTTGCAATATACCTGTAGAATCCCTTCTTGTTGTCCTTAACATCCCTAGCTAAGTTTAATTCTAACTGGGCCTTAGCTTTCCTTACGTGTTCCCTAGCTTCCCAGACAACATCCCTGTATTCATCCCAGGCCGCCTGTCCTTGCTTCCACCTTTTATAAGCCTCTTTCTTCCTTTGAATTTTTCTCAGCAGCTCCTTATCCATCTAAGGAGGTCTCCTGGCCCTCCTGCTGCACTTCCTTGTAGTTGGGATGCAACACTCCTGAGCTTACAGCAGGTGATCCTTGAATATCATCCAGCAGTCTTGGCCCCCCCTGCCCTCTAGGGCTATATCCCATGGAACCTTACTAAGCAGGTTCCTGAAGAGGCCAAAGTCTACATGGTAGACTATTGACTGATACAGTCTGTAGCACCTATAATATGTACTTAAAATTAATTATTCACTTCATAAATTGTGAAAGGAAATGTCTTTATCAAGCAGGTAATTAAAACTTCCCATTTGTAAATATTGTAGATGCTTACTTCTGTCAGTTTCTGGTATAAAAACCTTGACTCTGGAAAGGCAAAATTATATAGGGTGACAAAAAAATAACAGTGAAAAAGGAGATGGACATACAGTGGTAATGGAAAATAGCTATTATTTAGTACGTAAAGATAATATTAATCATTAAATGTGTTCATGAAATCCTAAAAGTAATTCTTGTCATACTAGGAGACTACAAAATAGCACAGCTTTTTTTGTCATTGTTGGATTTGGCTGGGTTTTTTTTTCTCACATGGCTCCATGGTTACTGAGAAACGAGAAAGAGAACAGAATGTTTGGTTTTACTTTTTTAAAGGACAAATTTCTATTTAAGCTAATACTACAGTAAAAAAGTAATCATCATTTCAGGCTCTGTTACCTGCTTTGAGATCCAGAGCTTGGAAACAGTGCTTGTTTTGTTCTGCATAGAATGGCAAATATATCCTTGTGTCAAATTGGATTTTATGGTTCTGTCAAAGCAATGCTTGTGAGCCTAGTGCTTGTAGTCTAAGAATATGGGGATTAGATCTCTAACACAACTAAAATGGTAAATGAATACAACAGCATAGAGATAGGGAGGCTGGCCAGCACATGGAAAAAGTACTAGGGAACAAAATTTGCAAGTGAGTTTTACTGCATATTGAGATGTCCTATTTCCTGACTCCAAAGCAACAAAACTAGCCTTTCTTCTGAAGTAATGCCACAGAAAATTCAAAGAAAAGTACTTCTTTATTGTTATTGAGAAAGTTAGAAAGAACTCTGGCTGAATCATATAATACAAGCAAGTATACAATACAATACATAGAACATGTGCTGGGGAAGCATTGATTTTCATAAAGTTGGTGAGATTTCTGAGTTTTAATATGAGCCTTATACACAAACATATTTTCTTTTGTTGAATTTTAGTCCTATGAAAGAGGTAAATCAAAGTCTCAGGTGATGTATCTCTATGGGCAGAAATTTAACGTGATATTTTAAAAGTATACAAGGAAATAGAATACGAGATCTCATTCACTTTCTATGGGAAACAGTTGCATAATCATATAAAGTATGTGTGGAAAATATTTAGTGGTGCTCTGTGCCAGTGATGTGACTTCTCTGAAAGTAAAGCAAGTGCTGTGAAAAATTGTGGAGGCAGAGATAAGAGAACTTCAGAAGCAGTTCTGTTAATTGTGAGTATTGTAAATTTGCATCTGTAGTATTGCTCTCTACCCAACAAGACTTTCAATGCTAATCAAATTCTTTTCTTTCCATGTGTAAATGTGCTGGACCTTGCATGAGCTTCAGTCAAAGGCACTCTTCTTCAGCACCTCTGGTTGCTGACATGTACAGCCAGCTCACATTACCAAATCATAGAATCATAGAATAGTTAGGGTTGGAAAGGACCTTAAGATCATCTAGTTCCAACCCCCCTGCCATAAGCAGGGACACCTCACACTAAACCATGCCACCCAAGGCTTCATCCAATCTGGCCTTGAACACTGCCAGGGATGGAGCACTCACAACCTCCCTGGCCAACCCATTCCAATGCCTCACCACCCTAACAGGAAAGAATTTCTTCCTTATATCCAATCTAAACCTCTCCTGTTTAAGTAATTGGACGGAAGTATGGTCACTGTGACTCTGTTGTGGAAAAAAAGAAAAAGCTTCATATCTATCTCTGTAAGACTCTGTTCCAGGCTTGCTTTCTAGTAGTGCCCTGTCAAAGAATGTAAAGTACTAGTGACCATATATAGTTCATAATTTAAATTTTTTTTTTATTATCTGAGGACTGGACATGCAACAAAGTTTGGTGTGGGTTTTGTTTGTTTGTTTTGTTGTTTTGTGGGTTGTTTTTTCTTTAAAGTGCTGTGAGTCTATTTTTGTTTATTTGCCCCCTGTACGAGTCATAACCTCTATTCTAGCAGCACATAGAATCATAGAATAGTTAGGGTTGGAAAGGACCTTAAGATCATCTAGTTCCAACCCCCTGCCATAAGCAGGGACACCTCACACTAAACCATGACACTCAAGGCTTCATCCAACCTGGCCTTGAACACTGCCAGGGGTGGAGCACTCACAACCTCCCTGGCCAACCCATTCCAGTGCCTCACCACCCTAACAGGAAAGAATTTCTTCCTTACATCCAAGCTAAACCTCTCCTGTTTACGTTTGAACCCCTTACCCCTTGTCCTGTCACTACAGTCCCTAATGAAGAGCCCCTCCCCAGCATCCCTATAGGCCCCCTTTAGATACTGGAAGGCTGCTATGAGGTCTCCGCGCAGTCTTCTCTTCCCCCGGCTGAACAGCCCCAACTTTATCAGCCTGTCTTCGTATGGGAGATGCTCCAGTCCCCCGATCATCTTTGTGGCCCTCCTCTGGACTTGTTCCAACAGCTCCATGTCCTTTTGATGTTGAGGACACCAGAACTGCACACAAATATATAAATAAACATGAGATACCGGGACGGACTTGTCATACATTTTATAAATGGAGGCCATGTCTTTCAGTCATATATTTGAGTTCAAAGAGTCAATGTTGTGGGTGATCTGGTCAACCATGACTTATGTGGGTTGAGTAATGGTCAGGTTTTACACCTGAGAGATATTCCCCATGCCTTCCACTAAGATCTGTGTTAGGAGCAGCACTTCTCAACAAATTCATAAGCTCTCTCCACAAAGAAGTGAACAGCAATATGATAATGTTTGTGGATGATACAGAGATTTTTCAAAATTTCTGTTTTTAAATAAAACACTGATGCTGGCTCATGTTCAGTTTCTCATCAGCCAACAGCCCCAAGTCCTTCTCAGAGCTGCTCTGAATCACTTTTCCACCCAACCTTTAGGTGTGCCTGGGATTGTCCTGACCCAAGTATGGGACCTTACACTTGGCTTGATTGAACTTCATGAGTGTGCTAAGGTCCCTCTGAATGGCACCTTTTCGCTCCAGTGCATCAACCAAACCACATAACTTAGTGTGAAAAGTGATGAGACTAAGGATGGAGGTAACTATATCTGTACAGCTATAGAAAATTAAGAAAGAATCACAGAATGGTTTGGGTAGGAAGGGAATTTAAATCTCATCCAGTTTCAACCACCTGCCATGGGCTGGGACACTTTCCACTAGACCAGATTGCTCCAAGCCCCATCCAGCCTGGCCTTGAATGCTGTTAAGGAAATGGTATTCAGAACTTCTCTGAGCTATTCTAGTGCCTCACCACTTTCACACTAAATAATTTCTTCCTTATACCTAGTCTAAATCTATCCTCCTTCAGTTTAAAATCATCACCCTTTGTCATATCCCTATATGCCCTTGTAAAAAGTTGCTCCTCAGCTTTGTTGTAGGCTCCCTTTAGGTACTGGGAGCTGCTAGAAGGTCTCCCCAGAGGCTTCTCCAGGCTGAACAAGCCTAACTTGGCCAGTTTTCATAGAAGAGGTACTCCAGCCCTCTGATTATCTTTGTGGCCCTCCTCTGAACTCACTCCATCAGATCCAAGTCTCTTTTGTGCTGTGGGCCCCTGAGCTGAACACAGTACTACAGGTACTGTGTATCAAAAAGTTTGACACATAATGTCTTAATACTCAACAGCAGTTGAAAAGGCAACTAGAAAGATGGGAATGATTGGGAAGGGAATAAGAGAACAAAACAAAATATATAATTATTCTATGATACATTGTATTTCTTCATTACTCTATAGCTCTCTTCCCATATTTTAAATACTGCATATTCAGATTGGAAAAGGATGCTTTTAGGTCAGAGAAAAATTGTGGGGATATAGGTCTACAGAATCATAAGTGACAGGAGAAAAATGAGAAATGAATGAAAGTTTCATATTCACATTGAAGATGCAGGGGAAACCTGATTAAATTACCAGGTAGAAGATTTAAAACAAGAGTATGTCATGCTTTTCTGAGAGCACTGACCTGGAAGGTAATTACATTTTAAGAAACGGAAACATAAATCTCTAGATACAGCAGTTATACTAAAGACTGTTCTGCATTTCTTTTGCACAGAATCTGAGCACTAATTAGGACAGACTGTTCATTTGACCTAGGCAATCTGTAACAACAATATATTTTCATTGGAGCCTTTTGGAGGATACCAGAGGACAAAGAAATAGTGGGACATTACTACACGATCGATGGTGAAACACACTGAGAATTGATATGGAGACACTTGGCATATCCCAGAACTAGGTCTCATGGCATTTATTTTGTTGTCCACCTTTTTTTTTCCCCTTCTAGTTATAACATGCTTACAGAATGATAAATTAAGGTATCTCTCAGCAATCACCTGCATGTTTTTCTTTGTCTCTTCTATTATTTCTCTTTCCAGTGTGGTAAGTAATTCTATATTGTCAGGGAGCTGACCTCTTCTGGAGGTTCTTCAGTTTTCAGACAAAGAGCCCAAACCCTTTATCTCATGTGCAATAGACTTATATTTCCTGTCAGGCCTGAATTCATCCAAATTTTGTGTCTAATAAAGGCAAAGAAAAGCTGCACCTCATTTCCTTATTTAGGTAGTTTCCTGTTTCAACACCTCTCTAGGAACTGTTAGATGGAAAGGTAATTTGTTCTCTTTCTTCTTTGTCTCTGAGTCTGAGGCCAAAGGGGAAATCTATTCAGACAGAATAGCCATCAACAGAACAATGGCTGAATTTTTAAGAGCACATTCTAAACCCCCAAAATTTCAAATTATTTTTGTATTTCATTAGTACTTTTCATCAAAATGAGTTTAAAACTTTCTTCAGTTTAACAGGAGTGGTATAGATTTATACCTAGTGAGATTCTGCTCTTGTGTATATTGTCCCTTCCCAGATATTCTCCCCTTTGTATGCTTAACTTGTTGGCAGATAAGAATAGACAGCATGTAAAAGATACATACTGCAGATATTCATATGGTAGCTCCTACAGATAATTAAAAGTCCCTACTGCTTTAATTTGGTACCTTTCAGCTACACTGGATTTGCCTCATAAAAGGTTTCAACCAGCAAGACAAAACAGATGAATATGTGGTAGCTCACATACTGTCTTGACTGACACCTGTGTCATAAGTACATTTATAGACCTCATAATTGTGAAGATCTTTGATTTTATTTTTCCTGCTTATTTCTTGCTTCTTTGCTGCAAATACACAGAGGGTTGAAAGTAAAAAAAAAAAAAAATTAAAAATATGACCCAAACCTTGACCAGTCTGAGCACAAAATTCACTGTAAGGCCATAGTATAAACTTGTATAAATAGAAAAATTTTTAGATCATAAAGCATTACTAGAATATCACTGGTCAAAAGATGATTCAGCTCAATTCTTCTCCCCTGTGGACCTCTATGCTAATAAACTTTTTCACCTTTTAAGTGTCTATTATTGCGCCTCTGTAACATCCAGTCTGCAGTAATACTGGAGTGAATAGTGTTTGTAGTTTCCCAGGAGCATAAACAGGTTTTCTTTGAGGGTCCTTGTACCACAAATGCCGTCTAATTCTTGTTATCACTGAGGTCCTGCAGAATGCAAGCTGGGGTTTGCTGAGAGCCATGAGAAGTTTGCTTGCTAAGCCAATCTCCATCATTTATCAGCAGTCCTCATCTAGTGGGCAGGCCACTGAGGATTGAAGGTTGACCAACATGATGCCTCTCTATAAAGGGAGAGGAAGGAAGACCCTGGAAACCACGGGCCTGTCAGCCTGACTTCAAATGATCCTAACTGAGATCATAAAGCACATGTGAGAAAACAGAAGGATCAGGCCCAGTCAGCATGGGCCCATGAAAGGCAGGTCCTGCTTGACCAACCTGATCTCTTTCTATGATAAGGTGGCCTGCCTGGTTGATGAGGGAAAGGCTCAGGACAATGTCTATTTGGACTTTAGTAAAACATTTGACACTGTCTCCCAGTGTTCTCTTGGAGAAATTGGCTGCTCATGGCCTGGATATGTGTATTCTTCACTGGGTTGGAAGCTGACTGGATGACCAAGTTCAAAGAGTGGTGTTAAATGGTATCACATGTAGTTGCCAGCCAGTCACTAGCAGTGTCCTGTGGTAATGGTTGAACTTGATTATCTTAAAGGTCTTTTCCAATCTAGTTAATTCTATGCATTTATGATTCTAAATGTAACCAATGGTGGACTTCAGATCTTAAAAGCTAAACTCTGCAGTGACTAACAATGTGTGTCCTGTAGGACACCCAGTTGCTGTGGAAGGAAAGGTGTTGAGTAAGATCTGGAAAGCCCATTGTATGGAAGAGGTCCTCTTGCTTTCTCCTGCTGCTCTGGAGATATGGCATTTTTGTCTACTTGAATGTCCCCACTGTGAAAAGCCTGGAAAGGTACTTCAGAACATTAATTTGTCCCTATATTTCTTAAAAGTACAAACACTAGGCAAGGGGGCAGTGTCTACTTTTCTGTCACACATAGGTGAGGCTTTTTGTCTAGGAAGTAGGAAAGTTTAGCTTAGATTTTCGTTTGGCTTGAGACAGCACCAACACATGCTTGTCTACCTCCCCTGTATCTGCTAACCTTTTTCAGAGACTTGCTCCACTTCTTGCTCATTATGGTTCATTGACTATGACAGTGCATGAAGTTTAATAGCTGCTAGCCAGCAGGCAGTAAGGAAAGTTCAAGTTCTGGTCCAGTCCCTGCCCCCAGAACTGCTTAGTTATTTTGTGCTGACTTTTTGTGAGACAAAATCTAGAAAGTATTCTGCACACAGGACTCAGAACAGAGACAGTAATTGCATTTTCACAGCTAATACGTTAAGAAAAGGAACATTATCATTTACCAGAGTTGCCATCATTAACCTTTTCTGCTTTTCTGGATCAAGAGGGGAAGAAAGAACAGCTGAATCACAGTGAAGAATAGTTTCCGAAGCGCTACTTTGACAACCAAGTAAAATTACTGCTAGATATTGTTACAAGTCAGATTAAACTCCTCTGAAGCATTATATATCCCAGTAAATGAGTACACCCCTTCCTGAAGGTAAAAATTAGAAGCAGTAATGCTGTCCATATTATATTGTAATATATAATCTTAGATAGCTTTATTCCAAATACCAGAGAAGTACATTACTGAGTTCTACATTTGCAAGTAGTGACATGGTGAAACAAGCAGTCAGTTATTATTTATCATCTACTGTGACCTATTTATCTGGAAATTGCATGCTCCTGTGCCATGGTAGATGAAGTCTGATTTGGAGGTTTTCAGTGGCCCCACAAAAGTGTACTAGTGGTCACATAAAGGGATTTTTCAGTTCCATTTGCAGGAAGAGTACTAATCATTGATTGAAGTTGGGGGAAGGGGGGTTTTATCAGCTCAAAGGTTGCTAAATTATGTTAATCTTTTCAGAACCTGATTTTTCTCTCCACAAACAAATTCCTTCAGGAGTCTTATTCAAAACCTGAATGAAAAGAAGAATTTTGTATTACATACCAGAAATATTGAGCCTCTAAAATAGACACATCGGTATGAAAATATTTACCCTTGGTGGGGGGTGGAAAAAAAAATATTTAGTACACAACCCGCATTTCTTGATTGATATGCACTCTACATTGATTAGAATCTCTCACAAGGCCACAGGCTTTTGTGACTTTATAGGCGTACACAATGCTTTTTTATCTGATACATAAAATGCCATTTTATTCCCTTCGACCCTTGCAGGTAAGAGTTCAAAACCGACAGTTTTACTCTTGGTTTCTATTGGAGGCCCTTGGTATTACTGAAACCTCTTGAAACCTCTCTCTACCTTAATTCTTAATCTTATGTTTATATGTCCTAGTTTTTCTTATTGGTGCAGTTATTTACATCGCACCCTCATGCTGTCATATGATTTTCATTGCCTGGAATAGTGTGATCAGCATAACTAGATCATTTAATTATTCATGGAATTAAATATTGTACTCAGCTATATAAAAAATATATTTAAAATATTGCTATATGTTTTGTTAAAAGATACATTGGAAAGTATCCATATTTTGCAAGTTCTGGTTCTAATCTAAGTACAGCTAATGGCTTAATGATTGGATTTCCCATGTAGACACATGAGCTTATCTTCAGGAATCAGGAAGCATGAGTAAAGATGCACATGCATTTGACCTTAATTGTAAAAGATAAGGCTTTTCCAGTTGGACATGTGTAAGAACCTGACCTGTCACTACAAACAAAGGAAAATTTCTTTGAACTTTGAACTGTTCTTTTAGCAAAATCTCCAGCTCATTTTTCCTCATTAATATATATTCCATATGAAAAAAACAAGACATAGCCCTAGTAACAGTATTTGCTTTCTAAGTCATATGGCATGCCTTGCTAAATGTTGTTTTTGGCAATACTTTTTAACTACTTTCTCAATGGTCTGAATTAGAGATGTGCTCATCTAGAGCCATATATGGCTGTGCTTAACATGCCATTACATAAAAAGCAGTCAACAAACCACTTGGGTTTTACATTAAATAGAGAAATGTCTTAGCTCTTTGGTATTGTTTAGCTTGATATTGACATGTATAGCAATTTGCTATCTTAGGAAAGCATCTGCAGTGTTCCTTAAGTGCAATACTGTCAGCTGGGGACTAACCACATGAAGAGTTCTTCTGTCATCACCTCTGCTGTATGCAGTCTCCATCAGCCCCGGGGTCAGAAACTAACAATTTAGGGGCTCAGAATGAGTGGAGAAGCAGCACTTGGATGGGAGGCACTCTGGGCAAGTTAAGGTTTTGCTCCAGATTTGTCCTTGAGATCATCCTCTGGTGCCTCTTGGCACTAGACTCAAAGGAATTTTCTAAAGCACAAAGAAGCCCCTATGGCAATGTGTATGCCAGATCTAAGCAGTCCCTATTTTCCATATCACATTTAATTTGGATTCTGTGCCTGAAACTTCCTTACATCTTGTGTTAGACTACAGTTTTTGTGAGTTACTGGTTTTACAGAGGAGATTTTGTATACATGATCATTGCAAAAATCAGCTATATGCTCAGTACTATAAATCTTGTGTTTACTTTCATGCTGGGCTGAAATTGTGCCTACAGTTTCTATATTCACGTCTCACTATAAATATCAGTTATATTTTATAATTTGCAGTTATGTGAAGAAAATGCAGATTTCTGATCTTTAGGATTAAAAGCAGAGGATGGGACACTGGCTTGGAGCTTGGCTTTTTGAGATTATAAGGTAGCATTATCTCTTTTGATGTTTAAAAGCTTTTTAAGATCAGGAGCTGTAGGGGCAGTTAAATGTTGTCTACATGTTTCACTGTCAGAAGCCCACTGCAACTAATAACTCCTAAGGGACTGAGTTATTATGTTTGAACAGGTTGATGGTACCAGCTCATTACAGGTAGTTTACAGACTTAGGATTCTGGTCTTTGAACAAATAAATAAATAAATAAATGCTAATTGAATAGTAAGTGCTTTTTAATAAAATCTAATATTATCAAGCATGATAATCAGGGAAAGGTTTCCGCAATGAATACAGTGCTTTCAGGATTTATGCTCACACTTCCAAGTCTTCTTTTTCCCATGTAAAGCCAGCATAGCCATTATTACCTGAATTGCTTGAAAGAGTCCAGCGCAGAGCCACAAAGATGATTAAGGGAGTGGAAAATCTCCCTTATGAGGAGAGGCTGAGGGAGCTGGGTCTCTTTAGCTTGGAGAAGAGGAGACTGAGGGGTGACCTCATCAATGTTTACAAATATGTAAATGGTGAGTGTCAGGATGATGGAGCTAGGTTCTTTTCAGTGATGTCCAGTGATAGGACAAGGGGCAATGGGTGTAAACTGGAGCATAGGAGGTTCCATGTGAACATCAGGAGAAACTTCTTTCCTGTGAGAGTGACAGAGCACTGGAACAGGTTGCCCAGGGAGTCCCCTACATTAGAGATATTCAAGGCCCACCTGGACAAGTTCCTGTGTGATGTAATTTAATCATAGAATCATAGAATAGTTAGGGTTGGAAAGGACCTTAAGATCATCTAGTTCCAACCCCCCTGCCATAAGCAGGGACACCTCACACTAAACCATGCCATAAAAAATGTTTTTATAAATACATTAATGGTAAAAGGAAGGATAAGTCAGATCTTTGCTACTTATTGGATG
>NDXB01001703.1:0-32228 GCA_002631895.1 Agapornis roseicollis | reverse complement strand
GAGAAGGGAAGTTTTTCCTCAGCACCCCCCGAGACTTAAAAAAAAAAAAAAAAAGAAGTTATTCTAGGAAAAGAAATGAGCTGAACCTGCTCCATCTCCCTGCTTCATGTGGTAGCTTGTGCCACGTGGTTAGGTAAGGACATGCTGGCAGAGCAGGCAGAGGCATTGCTCTGCCCTGCTGCTGCCTTGGCCCTGTGCTGAACCCCAGAATAGGGTCTGTGGAGCTGTGTGGCAGATGTATGCACATGCTTGTGGGCACATGTTGCATGTATCTGGGGTTGCATGCGGGCATGTGCTGTGAACCGCTGTGTCCCAGGGGCATTTGCTGGGTGACACCACCAGGCTGGACCTTCCAGCTTGGAAATGGAGGTTCTGTCCATGTACATCCCATGTGAATGTGTTACTGGCCTTTCATATATTACGTGCTATGCACATACATGTCCCCTATGCCATGCCCTGCACAGCCTCTGCCATGTCTTGCTCAAGCTTTAGAGAACTGAGTGAAGCATCTGGCCATGCTGAGGGGTTTTTGATGCACCCTGTAGAAGGGTGTCATCTGGGCCGTGAGGGCAAACATGACTAAGAGGGTTTATGTGTGTGCTAAGGGGGCATATCCCATGTGAGATTCTCTGGATTTGGGACCAAAAAGTGGCTTCATCCCCCAGGGAGCATGGATCACCCTACCACACCATGAAAGTCCATTGTTCCATCCAGGGTTCCCTGCCGGCAGAGCTGGGGTTTACAATGGAGGGACAGCAGACTGCGCTTGGATTGCGGAGCGGGTGTTGAAGAATGTGTCGGGGGGGGTGCGGGGGGATTCCTTGGAGGGCGTAGGGATTCACGCACGTGTCTGCCGCACATGTCTCTCTGGCTCGTATGTTTGCATGTACGGGCAAAGCTTCCGGAGGAGAGGGTGAATGAATGAGGCAATTCACTATTTTTCAGCGCTGGCTCTGGAGAGGCTTTTCCTTTAGAGGCAGGCAGGCAGGCGGGCAGGCGTGTCGTGTGTGTGCCGGAGCAGCGTGGGCTCCTGCCTGCGTATGAGCGTGGGCTCCTGCCTGCGTGTGCAGGTGGGTGTCAAGGGGGCTTCGGGAGATATTTGCCACGTCAGGGAATTCACTGCAGCCCCCGCCGTACTCCATGCCTCGGCGGCTTGGCGCAGCGTTGTGTAACTTCCGATGCCCTCACCGGATCTCCTTCTCCGGCAGAAGGGGATGCTCCGCTGCCCTCCCGTGCTTGCTGCTGGAGAGACATCCCCCGCAGCTATACTGAGTTTGAGGGCAGCCCTAATGTCCCCCTGCCTGAGGATGGCAGGCAGGCAGAGGGACTGGCTGCAGGAAAAAGCCTTTAACCAAATCCCTGAGGAAGCATTTTCCTGGGTTTCACCAATTTATGCCCCTCAAACCAGGTGTTTGCTTTGGAAGAGGTGAGGAGTTTATGGGTCTCAACCCACAGGGGTTGAGACCACAGGGTATCTGTGTAGTGCTGTGGCTCTCCCTGGATGATAGGAGCTGTGAGACCTGGGCTGAGACCCAGCAACTTGTCTCATGCAGTGTGGAGAGGAGGAGGTGAGGCTGCAGGTTGCATCATGCCCAGTACAAACAGCCCACTGGGAGTACCCAGGGGACACAGGGCAGTTTTGCTGCTCCAGGAGGCGAAGGGGTGGCTGCGGCAGGGGGGGATGTGCCTGACATTTTTGTCTCTGCACTAGCAGCCGTGTTGCTATGCTGGTAGTGCTGTTTCTATGTCAGTATGGCTGTTTCCATGCTGGTACTGCTGTTGCCAGGCTACACTGAGGGTGTTGGAAAAGGATGTCAAGTTGCTTTGAGGATGAGAAGGAGGGAGATGAAGCTGGGATATGCTCTGCATCCCACTTCACTGCCAGCCCAGAGAGCTGCTGGGCACAGGCTGGCTAAGATGGGATTGAGTGATGACAGAGGTGTCACTGTCCAGGGGAGCTGGTGTGATGGGTGGAGGTCCACAAGGCTGGGTGCTGGGAGGTCACTGGCCTTCCAGAGCTCCCCTGACATTACTCAGTGCTCCAGAGTCATTGTTTAGTGTTCAGGGTGACCTCACAGCAGCCTGGTACATCTACAGTGATGTTTTAGCAACAGGATTTATAAAGTCATCTGATAAAGAAGGCAGGATTATTTGTCAAGCCCTGTTGAACACATGGGCATGAAATCGTAAAATCACAGAATCCTAGAATGGTTTGGGTTGGAAAAGATGTTAAGATCATCTACTTCGAACCCCATGCTGGGTTATAGTCCTGCTCTCATAGCCTGTAGATGTTCAACTGGTGGGGCTGATTCCCGATCTCATTTCCACTCCCTGACCCTAACGTTTCAATTCTGCACTGTTAAAGTGAGACAGACACCCTTGAGACACTCCTGGCTGCAAGTTCTGGGGGCCTTCTGGTTTAGAAATAATGCTCCCCTTGCAAATACGCTTCTGTGCTGGGAGGTCTGGAGGGCATGCACGTTCCTCAGCTCCACTTCCCATGCACAAGGCAGCCTCTGATGGGTTGGGATGTTTGTGCCCCACTTATGCTGCAAATATCTTTGCAGAGTGGGGAGAGGAGTTGCAAGCTGAGGGCCATGAGGCAGGGTTGCCCAGCTGAAGTATTAGCAGGAGTTGTGGTTCCATATGCTTGACTTCATAGAACCACTGGGTTGCAGAATGGTTTGGGTTGGAAGGGACCTTAAGATCAGCCAGTTCCAACCCCCTCCCACAGGCCGGGACACCTTCCACTAGAGCAGGTTGCTCCAAGCCCCTGTGTCCATCCTGGCCTTGAACACTGCCAGGGATGAAGCAACCTGTGCCAGTGCCTCACCACTCTCATGGTAAAGAATTTCTTCTTAATATCTAATGTAAATTTCCCCTCTTTCAGCTTAAATCAGTTCATTCTTGTCTTGTCACTACATGCCCTTGTAAAAAGACTTGCTCTTCTCTATCCTGCTGCAAGCCCCCAAAGTGCAGGGTAACCCTGGAAAATTGGTACCTGTTAGCTATGGGAACAGCTTGGCATAGCAGCATCCCTTTTTTCCTGGGAGAAGGGATTGGTCCCAGAGGATGCTGAGCCCTTGTTTTGCAGCATGTAGAGGATGCTGAGCCCCATGTTTTGCAGCCCCCTAACTTTACCATGTGGGAGCTGCTGGCTGTCCTGCAGCGCCCATGGCTGGTTTCTGAGCCAGCGCCTGGCTGTGGGGTCGCAATCAGAGCAGGACACCCCGTTATCTGGAAGCATTTTATCTCCAAAAGTGAGCCGGCAGCTCCCAGACCCCCAGCTCTTGTGCCGTTTGTTCCCAGCCCAGCCCGGGTACCCGATGTCTCCAGCCGAGAGGGGGAGCGCTGCCAGAGCATCCCACCATCCTCCACCTTACCTCCTCCCATCTCTTTCCAGCCCCCCTCTCCCTCCGCCCCCGTGCTCCAGCCTAAATAATTCCTCCTCTGCCTGTCGGTGTGCAGACTGCTCTCCTGTCCTTCCCTTAGTCATCGCTCAGTCGAGCGAGACAGATACTGTTGCGTGCGGCTCTTCGTGGATCAGTCATTGCAGCCCCCGGATCGCTTCGCTGCGGGTCGCAGGGTGCACGGTGCCAAACACGGGTGCCTCCCCCTTCACTACCCACATCCTCGCTGCCAGAGCACCTGCGTGGGGAGCGAGTGACCCCTGTGATGCTGCATGGGTTGGCAGGTGACACAGACGGGGCTCCATGTCCCCGGCTGGCTATGGGATGTGTGCCAGCACAGCACTGGCTTTCTAGGGTGGCTCAGATCCAAATCCCTGCTTTCCAGGTATCATGGCTGCCTTCCTCATTCCCTGGCCAGCCAGGGTATGCCTTGTTCCCGATGGGCTCCCAGGTTAGTTCTAGACTGATGCCTTGTCACCAGTGTGCCAACATGGGGAATTTGGGGTAGAGGGGACTGTGTGCTGGCTTTGAGGTATAGGGTTTCTTCTCAGATGGAGAGAGTGCATCCCAGGCAAAATAAGGCAGGAAAAGGATGCTGGGGCATGCAGGGACATGTACAGTCACACAGAGAGTCTGTCGGCATCTGCTCCCACACCAGCTGTGGGGCTTGAATCCACGCAGCCAGATTGGGAAGGCAGGTTCTGCCTTTCGCTGTACCCCAAACCATTTTGCTCCTTGCCTTTATGTGACAGCCACACCAGCCCTGGTGGTCGGTGCCAGCTGCTTCGGAGCCACCGGGGTGCTGCAGTGACGGGAACAGTGGGACACAGAAGCTCAGCGGTGGGGCCACCATCCCCGGTGCCACATCCCGGTCTCTCTGCAAGCCTGTGGCAATAGCCAGAGGGAGGTGCGGAGTGAGGCACCCGGGTCTTGAGGTGTTAATGCGTTGCTCCCGCATGGCCTTGCACGGAGGAAGGAGAGGACCCGGACATGGATGCTGCGTGGGCTCCCAGCGTGAGTCATAGCCAAGCTGCCGCGGGGAGCTGGATGCTCACTGTGCCCGGCACCACCACACCGTGTCCCCCGCCTCTGCAGCCCTGGCACCACGCAGGCTCCCCGCGGCCCCAGCTGTGCCGCGGGAGGGAAGTGGGAGCAGGGAACAGGAGGCGGTGTCTGGCAGCCCCGCACTGTGTCGCACAGCGTGTGCCGTGCACAGCCCCTGCGTGGGTTCCTACGGGTGGCCCCGGCCAGCAGCATCCTCCCGGGGCAGGAGCATACCATGTCCATGGCGGGGTGCCCGTGGGGCTGTGTCCTGCGGGGGCAGATCGTCCTGCAGCTCCAGGCAGTGTGTGAGGGGAGGTGATGGGGTGGTCGTGGTGGGTAGCACCGTTTCGCTGTTCTGGTTCCTTATGTTTCCCTCCGGGCTGCACTGTGGAGCCAGGCAGCATGGGGCTGGTTCCAGGAAGTGGTGGGCATCGCTAACCCTATCCCTGTCACCATGGACGGTGCCTGGCTGCATTTCATAGAGCCATAGAACGGTGTGGGGTTGGAAGAGACTTTTAAAGCTCATCTAGCTTCAGCTCCCTGCCAGGGGCACATAATAACGGTGGAGGAGGGTTCTATGGGGCAGAGACTCGAGTCAGAGCTGGGTTGGTGGGGCAGGAGGAGAAGGGGTTCACGAACCACCCTGCAGCATCATTTATTGGGACTGAAATGAGTCTCTGCATCCTTCCTCCTTGCGTGCTCCGGTGGCTTTGGGACCCGTGCGTGAGGATAGCGGCACAGCCCATGTGGCGATGCCGGGACGGTGCGGGACGTCCCGGTGTCAGGCACTTGTCCCCCTGCCCGTGCCGGTCCCGCAGTGCCACCGTCGGCTCCTCTCGCGGTGCAGTGGCGACCCCCGGTGGCCACGTCTCTGCTGGGAAAGGGGGGTTCCCGCTGCAGCCTCTTGCACCCCTTCCCAACCCCACAGCCCACGCGGAGCCTCCCCAGAGGGCTTTGGTCCCTCTATAGACCTTGGCTTGGGGTTGGGTTTCCTTATTGGGTGCCCAACTTCCTCGTCCCAGTTCTGTGCCCCACATTCCCTCCACTCCTTGCCCTGCTCGCATCTGGGGGATATTGCTATACCGGGGGGTCACTTATCCCTGCTCTGCATGGTCACTCCTGCTGTGTCCAGGGAGGGAAAGCATGATTGATGCCACCAGGGTGGCAGTGCCTCCATGGGCTGTGGCTACTGCTGTCATTGTCACACGTGGACCAGAGAACCCTCATCTCCTGTTTGTGATTCCTGGGTGCTCCTGTGGCAGTGACGGGATGGGGCTATGACATGTCCCAGTGATGGCCGGGTGCCACGGCTCATGGTGACACTGTCTCAGTCCAGGTGATCCCCTGTCCCCCCTCTGTCAGTACAGCTGCCCACACGTGTCCCCAGCATTCGTAGGATGATTTGGGTTTGGGTTGGAAAGGACCTTAAAATTCACCCAGTTCCAACCCACTGCCACGGGCAGGAGTACCTTCCACTAGAGCAGGTTGCTTCAAGTCATTCCCCTTGTCCTGTCACTATGTGCGCTTGTCAAAAGCTCCTCTCCAGATTTCTTGTCATATTATTTAGACACTGGGGCTGCTCTAAGATCTTACCTGGATATCTCAGCCTGGCTCCAGAGCAGAGCTGCTTCAGCCCTTGGAGCATCTCCATGGCCTCCTCTGGACTGGCTCCTACAGCTCCACATCCCTCTTGTGTTGGGGGCCTCAAAGCTGAGTACAGATCTGGAGAGCACTGGTTCTGGTGTGGGCCACGCTTTGGTCACCTCTTCTCTGGGACGCACCAGACCTGGTGGCCAAGCGCAGGGGAGCCCCGGGGACAGGCCGAGGTGCCCGTGTTCGGAGGAGGGCGATACCCTGCGCTTTGTGGTGCGCACCATGTTCCCCACCGCCGCGGCGTTTGGGTCGGATGCCAGCCTTGTGCAATGACCGCGCACCCCAGCAGAGGGTGCAGCCTCCCCGTAAAGCGGGAGCCCCGGGAGGAGAGATGCAGGGATGGAACCCTGGGTCTGAGGACCCCCTTTTCCCCGCGGAGCAGCCCCACGGGAGCACAGCACCCACTGCATGGTGGTGGTTGGTGGGGCAGCAGACGGGTGGGCTGCACAGACACCATCGTTACAGCATGAATGTGCTGCTCTGGGATTGCCTTCCTTGTGGGGTCAGTGTCACAGCTTTAGATCCTATAGAAGTATCCTGATCCTTTGGAATGCGACCTATGGGGCGTTTGGAGGGGAGGGTTTGCAGTGCTGCGCAGAGCTGGTCTGCACCAGCACCTGGTCAGAGGTTTGCACCAGCATTTTTTAGGGGGGAGGGGACGGGGAGAGGAGAGGGTGAGGTGTGGGGGTGTGATGATTCATGGAGAGCTTTGCACCAGTGTTTAGTGAGAGGGTTGCATGAGGATTCAGGGACAGATTTGCAGCAACATTCAGGAGGTCTGCACTGACATGCAGGGGAAGGTTGCACCAGCATTTAGGAGGGTGGTGTGCAGGCCACGGGGGCTTTTTAGGGACTGGGTCTCTGAGATCACCTTCAGTGGAGCAGGTGACAGCTAAGAGGTGCTGGAGGCACCACCTTGCCCATTCCCTCACGATGTCCTCCTATGTCTGCCCAGGTCAGCTTGGAATAATACAACTGCTGGTGCCTTGTCCCCAGTGTGCAGACTGTGGCTGGATGAAGGTTCAGGGGGGTTGTGTCCTCCCAGCTTGGATCCTGTGTGGTGATCAGAGGGTGGTTTTGGGATACTGGTAATGGGCACCTCACCCCCATGGTCACCAGGACCTGTGCTCTAGCTCCAGCACAGGAGCAGTAGCACAGCACTTATCACCATCTCCTCAGGCAAGGGTGCCCTCAATGGGCAGAGCCCATGGCATTACCACCCGAAGCATCCCGACCTCAGACACACAAATCACCACCACCTCCTCCTTCCTCCATGTGCCCATTGTCTTCCTCAAGGAGATGGATGCTCCTCCAGGGAGCTTTCACAGCTAATCCAGGGCCTGCAATGCTCCCTGGGTTTTGTGGGGGGGCCAGCTGGGCACCATTGCTGTAGTCTGGATGCAATGACAGCCCACTGTAGCCATGGGGATGGGATGTAATATGCAAGTCCAGCTTTTAGCAGCAAGCTCAGTGTCCTCACTGACTCTATGGGTGCTGCCAGGGTCTCCTTGGATACAATTCTCAAGCTCTGTCCTTCCAGCTTTCAGCATGGGCACTGTGCAATGAAATATCACCCATGGCAGGCAAGGCCCCTTTGCAACAGCCTGGTTCCCATAAACCACCAGCAACAGCCACAGCTTTCCCTGCCTGGGAGGTCCATGAATGTGTCTAGCACTGGAGGAGCCTCCCACAATGGGGACTGCTCTCCAGTTGCCTCCTCCTGAGATCCTTGGTGTCTCCATGCGGTTGTTTTGGGGCTCCCAGCACCACTTCAGACAGTCTGTTCCTGGCATCCAACCAGTGCCTGGTGCTCCAGTGCCTCTGTGGGCAAGGAGCACCCTCATCCCAGTGGATGGGTACTGCAGGGGCTGGCCTTGTGGGACCAGCCAGGCACTCTCCCTATTGTCTGCTGTCCAGGTGCAACATGGGGCACCCCGAGTTTGCAATGAGGGTGCACCCTGGCTTCCCTCCATTGCTTCCATGGGACACTTAGGGGACACAAGGCCCAGATGGGACAGGGGCCCGAGAATGGGTCAGGGTGTTAACACGTGGGGTCCCCAGAGATCCCTGAGGAGTGCCCATAAGTGTACAGTGTGGAGGCTGGTTGGACACAGCTGTTTAATGGATGCTTCTCAAGTACAGAGCTGGGGTTGCGACACACGCAGCCACAGCCGCCTCTTCACCATGGCCATGGCTCTTATCCCCATCTTGGACCTAACATCCGAAATATCCCCATTGACCTGGCACGCCAGGGCGGTAAAGGAAGATGTCACAGCACTGGCGTGCCTCCCGGTCATGTAGCGGAGAGAGTCCCTGGGAGAAGGGGACCTGTGCCCTGGCGAGGGAAGGGGGGGCCGAGCAGGACAAAGCGCCCATCGCATCGGGGTGAAGGTGAGGAGGGAGTGAGCAGGCTGCTGAAGGTGCACCCTTGGTCTGGGCATGCCTTGGGACACCCTCAGTGGGGGGGACAGGCTGAGGGCACTGCAGGGAAGGGGTCTGAGTGGCCAGGGGACAGCATCTGGGGCTGCTGTGGGGCCTGGGCATGCGTGGGGTGAGGTTTGCAGGGTCCCTGCTCCTTCACTTGTGGGCTGAGAGCATCCATCCACCTCCTTGGGACACTGGGTATCAACCCTGCGTGGTGAGTGCTTCTCACCACCAGCGACTCTGAGCTCTGTGTCTTCCTCCTCCTCACCCCAAGCACTAATGCCCCAGTGAGGTGAGGATGCTGCTTGCCATGCTGGAAGGGAGTGGGAGCAAATGGGAGACTAGAATGCTGAGCAGAGGGGAGAGCATCCCATAGGACCAGGGAGACAGGAGAGGATGAGTGATGCAGGTGAGCATTCCTGCACATCTATTGCTCTCCCACCCCCTGGTGCTTTCTGTTCCGGTAACCCTTCCCATACCCTTTATGTTGGCATGAAATGATTGGTTCCCAGACTCGAGACTCAGCCATGAGCTGTGGGTTCAAGGATGGACTTACTGTGCACCAGCATGCACTGGAGCCACTCAGGGAGAAGCCAAGTGAGGGTCAGCACCAAGGATTCACCATGGCCATGAGCTGAGCCAGTGCTTGCTGCAGACCCACGGGTGCTGATGGCAGGCAGAGGTTCACACGCACTGCCCCATGGCGCTGGGGACTTGTGGAGGCTCTGCTGCCACCCCAAACCTACCCAGACTTGGCCCCAGGAACAAAGCAAACTCCACTTCTTCATGGGGACCTGTTAGCTGCAGGGCTGGTGGGTGACCGGGTGCTGTGGGGCTGGGGATCATGGGGACAACAGGTCCCTGTGCCCCATAGCAACCCCACGGTGAGCTGCGGGGAGACCATGGGGCCACACCCTACCCCTCCCCACCAATCAGAGGTCCCCAAAACCGCGCCCCTCTCCCTCAGCCAGTCAGAGCCCGGCACCCATCCTCTTCACAGCCAGTCGAAAGCGGAGGCAGGTGGAGAAGGCAGCTCGGCCGCATCCTCACCAGCCAATCACCGCCCAGGTCCTCCCTCAGGGAAGGGTAGGGCGGGATGGTGGTGGCGGGAGAGGCCAAGGTGGTGCCGGGGTGGTTTATGCGGGGGGCAGGAGGTGCAGGGCAGCGCTGTTGGGGCGGGCGGCCAGCACGAAGGCGACATTGTCCCGCAGGAAGCCGGGCCAGTCCACGGGCCTGCGGGCACACACGGGGTCACTGCGGCTGCCCCACGGCGGGGGTGTCCCCCCATCACCACTGTCCCCATCCCCATCTCACCTGGGCTCCTCCTGCTCCAGTGCACGTGGGGTCTTCTCCAGGCTCCTGCTGCTGCTGGCGGGGCTGCTCTCCGATATGGGCCCCACGTGGCTGATGCTGTGGGGAGTGGGGGGGCTATGGGAAGGGGGTACCCATTTGTGTGCCCAGCACCTCTAAGGGGTGGTGGGTTGTGGTGGAACCCCTGGCTCACTCCAAGGGGGTATCCCCATACCTGACATTGCAGGATGGTGTCTCCTTATGGTGCTTACGGAACCAGGAGTGACGGGCACGGCGGCACTCAGCCTCTGCGATGAAGCCGTCGTTGTCCTGGTCCAGGGCCAGGAAGGCTGCTCGCATCCGCTCCCGCTCCTTGGCTGTCAGCAGCCGCAGCAGTGCGTTCTGTGGGGCAGAGAAGGGGATGAGGAGCATGGATGTCATGACCATGGGTGCTGGACTTCGGTGTCGTGGCACAGGTGCTGGCTGTGGAAGCTGGACTTGGGTGTCACGGTCATAGGAGCTGGCCTTGGGTGTAATGGCCACGGGAATTAGCCCTGGGTGTCATGGCAGTGGGACCTGGCTATGGGTGCTGGCTGTGGGAGCTAGCCTTGGGTGTTATGGGGTGCTGGCCATGGGTACCACGGCAGTGGATGTTGGCCATAGGAGCTGAGCTTGTGTGCCATGCATGGGTGCTGGACATGGGAGCCAGTCCCAGGTATTCGGGCCACTGGTGCTGGCCATGGGAGCTGGCCTTGGATGTCATGGCCATGAGTGCTGGATATGGAATTGGGCTCAGGTGTTACGCCCATGGATGCCATGGCCATGGGAGCCAATCCCAGGTCCTGTAGCCATGGGTGCTGGCCATAGGAACTGACATTGGGTGCCGTGTGCATGAGTTTTGGCCTTGGGAGCTGGCCTTGGATGTCATGGCAATGGGTGCAGGCTGCTGGGGCTGGCCCCTGGTCCCAGAGCTGTACCTGTGGCCGTAGTTTCTGCAGCAGCTGGATGGACTCATGGAAGAGGAAGTCGTGCCACTCAATGTGCCCCTTCTTGTCAGGATCCAGGGCAGAGAACTGCAGTGTTGCTTGCTCCTCCTGCGCCTCGGCCATGGGCTGCTCGAACTGCTGCTTGTGTACCAGGTGCTTGTAGTGCAGGAAGTCATCCAGGGACAGTGAGGTCTCTGTGCGGGGACGTATAGGCTGTGCAGTGCCCAGGATGAGGGGGATGCACCTCCCCAACCCCCTGGGGCCTGCTTTTGGTGGAATACACACCTGGAATGATCTTGCACTGCTTCATGGTCTCCATCAGGCTGTACATCTCTTCATCCGTTAGCAGCAGGTTGAGGTTGTCCTGGGGTGGGGGGTAGAGAGGAGCCGTGGGGCAGAGGCACAGGACGGGGGGAGCATCTGGCTGTGCTGTAGCACAGGGATCCCTTGAAGGCATGTGGGTGCAGGCGCACCGAAAGGTGGGGAGTGCTGTGTCACCCAGGGGTGCTGCATCGGGATGGGTCTGCACCCCCGGCCCACGTGTGCCCAGCAGCACGTTTGTGGTGCCGTATCCCCACCAAGGTGCTGTGGGGCTGGCTGCAGCAGAGGGGACATGGCAAAGGACCCCTCTCCCCTGATGCCTCCCCATCAGGCCAAATCGGTCTGGGGAGCAGCAGCTTCCCCATCGCCCTGCACCAGGCTGCAATGTGAGACCCTGCTCCTCACCCTGTGGAGCACCCACCCCGCAGCAGAAGCACCCGGTGCCCCCACGCCATGCGCTCACACAGTAGTAGCAGCTCCAGCCTGTCTCGGTGTGTGCTGTCTCCGTCACCTCCACAGCGCTGTTGTTCTGCAGGTAGCCCATGCGGCGCAGGCAGCCGTCGTGGTACACCCGACTGCAGACGCGGCACGGGAAGAGGCTCTCGGCCGTCCACACCTCGCAGATCTCACACATCTCATCATTCTGGATCTGGGGGACATGGGCAGGTGCTCAGAGAGGCAATGGGCACAGGGGGTGGCTTCTAAAGGTGGGGGTCAAGGTGGGGATGGGTGTTGGATGGGAGGGTGGGATTGTATGGGGCTGGTGTAGGGAATCGGTGGTGGGGTTGTGGGGGGCATGGCCCGTTGGGCTAGAGGAGGGTGAATGTGGATCATGAATGGAGGGTGGATGGTTGGAAGGACTGTGGGGTTGTTGGTTCTTTGGGGTGCAGCATGGTAGGTGTGGGTGGCTAGGCTGTGGGTTGAAGGTTGACTCTAGTGTGGATGGATGTAGGTGCTGATCTGTGGGTTAGCTGGTTGTAGTTGTGGATAGGTTAGCTGTGAGTAGGATGGGCTGGGGTGTAGGTTTGTTGGGGTGGGTGGATGGATGGGTAGGGGCGTAGGGGTCATGGGTGAGGACAGGGGGGCTGTAGGACTGCAGGCATAGGCAGATAAACTGTTGGGTTGTAGTGGGTTGAGCTACAGCGTCTCAGTGTGGATGAATGGCTTGAGTTGTGGGCTGATAAACATAGAATCACAGAATAGGTTGGGTTGGAAGGGATGTTAAAGCTCATCCAGTTCCAACCCCTGCCATGGGCAGGGACACCTTCCACTAGAGCAGGTTGCTCCAAGCCCCTGTGTCCAACCTGTCCTTGAACACTGCCAGGGATGAGGCAGCCACAGCTTCTCTGGGCACCCTGTGCCGGTGCCTCAGCACCTTCACAGAGAAGAACTTCTTCCTTATACCTGATCTCAGTCTCCCCTCTGTCAGGTTAAAGCCATTCCCCTTGTCCTGTCCCTACAGGCCCTTGTCCAAAGCCCCTCTCCAGGTTTTCTGTAGCCCCTTTAGGCACTGGAGCTGCTCTAAGGTTTCCCCTTAAGGAGCCTTCTTTTCTCCAGGCTGACCCAGCCCAGCTCTCTCAGCCTGGCTCCAGAGCAGACCTGCTCCAGCCCTCAGAGCATCTTCATGGGCTCCTCTGTACTCCCTCAAGCAGCTCCTCATCTTTCTTGTGCTGGGGGCCTCAGAGCTGGAGCTGTCTGTGCCCAGCAGTGAGCATTCCTGCCCACGGCAGGGTCTCTCCAGCTCACAGTTTCACACTCCCCCCGCATGACATCTACAGCCGCCCCGCTGATCCCCTCCATGGGGCTCTGCCGTGCCCGGTGTGTCTGCCCCGGTTCCGTGCGCCCCTGCGCTGCCCGCGCACCGCATGCCCGCGCTTTGCTGACCTGCTCCCTCTGCAGGCTGATGTCCGGGGGTTCATCATCGCGCAGCTCCCGCTTGGGCCGGATGAAGGCGGGAGGCGTGAACCTGTTGGCCCGGTCGAACTCCTCCGGCTCCACGCCGCGGCCATCCCGCAGCCGTTCCCAGGCCGCCTTCGCCGCGCTGGTCTCCTCGGGCTGGGAGGGCCCTGCCGAAGCCTCGTCCTCTCCCTCCTGCACCGACTGCTCCAGCGTCCCCCGACGGGCGTCTCCTGCCCCTGCGCGCCGCCGCGTCGAGGGCTGCTCCCGCAGCCCGTCCTTGAAGGCTGACACGGCCAAGCTGACCTTCTGCACCTTCTCCACCGTCTGCCGCCTGGACATCAGCACCCCCATGGCTCTGCACGGGGGAAGAAAGGTGCTCAGAGATAAGGGTGCCGAACTGCTGCACCCAATCCCTGCACTGTGCCCCTGGTCCCCAAAGGGTGTCCCTCAGCCTTCCCCTAGCTCAGGGTAGGGAGAAATGGGGGCTGCTTGGTACAGTGGTGCTGGGGTCATCCGTGGTGGCCTTGGGGAGGTGGACCTGCAGTAATGTGGAGTTGTGGCTATGGAGGGTCTGGGTTCTGATGGTGGAATTGGGGCAGCAAGCAGGGAGCTGGTTTGGGGCACCCACATCCTGAGTCCACATCATTGCTGTGTAGATTCCATGTTAACAAGGAACACATCCAGTGCTGGAGGGATTTGGACCAGCTGTAACCCTGCCTTTTGTGTGCATCTGCTTTCTGCCTTGAAGAAAGGCTTGTCCAGCTGAGGGTGAGAGGTGTCCTCCCCACAGCTCTGCCCAGGGCTAGGGCATAGCAGAGCTGGTGCTGGGTCTCACCTTAAATCTCTTTACCCACAGCCTCTCTTGGGTTCACATGCCCATGTATACGTGTGTGTGCTGCTGCCTTGATTGCTGGGCATCCTGCATCATTCCAACAGCCATGTGGAGAAGCTGGGCCACATAAGAGGGCGCAGGAGGGAGTGGAACGATGCATGGATTTGGGGCGTGTGGATCCTGAGAGGGGGGTTTATCCACAGGACTGAGAGAAGACCTTCTTAGGGTAAAACAGGGAGGGCAACGTCAGCAGCAACAGCAGGTGGGGTGAGCTGAGCTGTGGAGACGCAGGATTTGCTCTCCAGCAGTGTGGGGCACAACATCCCCCTGTGTGGGTCCAGCACTGGGGTTGCGCTGTGGAAGATGCTGCAGCCAAGAGAGGCATTCCCAGCTGCTGCCCAGGGACCAGGAGGCATCACTTGCTGGGGGCCCATCAGCGTAGCCATCTCCTGCACTGCCAGCCACAGCAGGGGAGTCCCCAGGTAGCCGGATAATGAGCAGCAGTGCTCACTCACACTGTGCCGGGATCTCCTGCTGCTGCGGTGCTGGGGGGCCTTGCTGCTGCCCCACACCCGCAGTGCTGAGCGGTGCTGGCAGGCGGCTCCAACATGTGATGTGTGTGATTCCCAGCCTGCCCCCTCCGCCGCGGGACCATCTGTGTGCTCATTCCCACGCGGAGCCAGGCGTGCGACACATGAGGGCCCTGTCCTGGCGCACTGATCCCGGCACACCAATGGGAAGCAGGGTATTGGCACCCATGGGCTCCCTGATGGTGCCCAGGCCTTAGGAAAGGTTGGGAGTGGGGAAGAGCTGCAGGCACGTGTCCGAGCCACAGGAACAGCATCCCTGCGGCTGTGCCAGCGGGAGGGAAGACACTGGAGCATCTCTGCCTCCTCACCGTGCCACCACCTCATGTCTGGATGGCTCAGGATTCATCAGCCGTGGGCAGCATCAGCACTGATGCTGGACAGCAGTTTGGCTCTGCCTTTGAGTCACTGGGCTGGGGGCACTGCAGGGGGATCCCTCCCAAAGGGCTGCGTTTGCAGCACTGAGCATTGGCCAGATCCTTCCCTAGGTAGAAGCAGGGTGGAGAGGGCTCGAAGGGGCTGTGCTCATGGAGAAGAACAAGAAAAGGGATGTGTGTCCGAGCTCATGGCACACCAGTCCCCTAAGTAGCTAAACTGGTGATCCTGTTCCCCAGCATACTGGTAGCATCTCCCCACAGTGCTGTGGGGCTCCAGGTGGCAGGCACCCTGCAAGCATGGCAGGGCATCAATGGGCTGGCTGAAGTATGGGCCTGCTGTAATCCCCTCATAATCAGGTTCCCCTGGTGTTCATGGCATGGTCAGCCGTGCCCTCTCGCTGCTGGAAGATCCCAGGCAATCTCTCTGCTTCCTGTCCACTCCCAAGTGTAGTGTCACTGGCTGTTGTGTGTCTGTCACAGCTTGTGTCTGTTCTCAGCCCCACTGCCCTCCCTTCATCTAGTGCTGCACAGCTGGGCCCTGCCTGCACATCTGGAGGCTGAATGGCTTCTGTCTCCAGACCCTGCTGCTTCTCCACAGGTTCCAGTGCTTTTCAGATAACCCAAAACTGGTTTGCGCTCCCCAGGCCCCCCTATTCCCCATGTCCTATCTGACCCCCACACAGATCCTGGCCAGGCGCAAGGTCCTGGATGTGAGGAGGGGGTACTGTGGCACCCCATAGCATGCCAGTCTGTATCCCCATGTGTTCCTGGGGAACAATGTCTCTGCTGCTATTTCTGTCCCCTGGTTGTGGACCCTGCTCACCTTGTCCCGAGGTGCCAGGGCATTGCCCTTGGTGCTGGGTGCCAGCGTGGGGGCTATTTTTAGGTCCTCCCCCTGGAGGAGCTAAATCTGTGCACGGGCTGGAGCAGCCTGCAATGAGCTCTGCCAGCACCAGGGCCTGTCGCAGCGGATGGTGGGCACGTTCCCACCCCCTTCCCATCCCTTGCTCCCTGCTCCCTGTATCCCTGCCCTATCCCCTGGGCAGAACCCATTCCCCATTCTCTTCTGGTGGGGATTTGTTCCTTGATACTTCATCCCTGCAGCAAAACACTGAATCAGAAGGCACTTTATCCCACTAGCACCCATTGACTCATCTTTCCCTGCCCCATGTATGGGGAAACTGAGGTTCGGAGGCAAGGCTGGTGCAGCTGGGGTGAGAATTAGCCTGGTTTAGGTGGGGATGGGGTGCACTGGTGGGACAGGGCTGGTGGCACTGCAGGAGGAAGCAGCAGAGCAAAGCATCCCGATGCAGAGCCAGTGGTGCTTGCAAAGCCTCCTCTCTTAACAAGAGCGGGGAGCCCTATGGCTGGTGCTGAGGTTATGGGGTGCCTGGCTTGGCTGCGAGGGTGGTGGTGGGTGCGGGATGGCGGGTGACGGGTGGGTGACAGGCAGGTGGGTGTGTTGCAGCGCAGCCGGGTGTTGTGGTGGCTGCGAGTGCAGGATGGATGCTGCGAGGGTGTATGTGTGTGTATGGGGTGAATGCATTAGTGGCGGATGTGCTATGGGGTGGATGTATTAGGGATGGATGTGTTAAAGATCAGTGTGTTAGAAGTGGGTGTATTAGGGGTGGATGTGTATGAGATAGATGTGCGTTTAGGGTTGTATGTGTTAGGAGTGGATGTGCTACAGGGTGATGTGTTTTTAGGGGTGGATGCATTAGGTGTGGGCATGCTATGGGGTGGTGGTATCCGGGATGGATGTGTTAGGGGTGGATGTGTGTGTTAGGGGTGGATGTATTAGGGATGGATGTATTAGGGGTGGATGTGCATGGAGTGGATGTCTTTTTAAGGTTGGATATTTTTAGGAATGAATTTGTGTGTATGGAGTGGATGTGTGTGTTAGGGGTAGATGTGTTATGGTGTGGATGTCTTGGTGGATTTGTTTTTAGGGGTGGATGCATTAGGGGTGGATGTGTGTATATGGGGTGGATGTGTTATGGGTGGATGTATTTTTAGGGGTTGATGTATTAGGGATGGGTGTGCGTGTTAGGGGTGGATGCGCTAGGAGTGGATGTGTTAGGGGTAGATTTGTTAGGGGTGGATGTATATGGAGTGGGTGTGTGTGTTAGAGGAGACATGGTCTAGTGTGAGGCATCCCTGCCTGTGGCAGGGGGTTTGGAACTAGATGATCTTAAGGTCTTTTCCAACCCTAATCTGATAATTCTGTTATTCTATGATTCTATGTGTTAGGGGTGTATGTGTGTGTTGGGTATATGCGTTATGGTGTGGATGCATTAAGGGTGTATGTGTTAGGTATGGATATGTTATGGGGTGGGTCTGTTAGGAGTGGATGTGGATTGGGTGGATGTACGTGTTAGGGAAGGATGCATTAGGGGTGGATGTATTAGGAGTAGATATGTTAGGGGTGGGCTTATTAGGGGTGGATGCTTTATGTTGTAGGTGATTTAGGGGTGTATGTGTGAGGGATGGATCTGTTATGGGGTGGATATTTTAGGAGTGGATGTGTATGCTGAGGATGGATGCATTAGATGTGTGTGTTTGGCATGTTTGGCATTTGAGGGGTGTGTCCTAGTGGTGTATGTGTTTTGGGTGTGTGTGTTAGGGGTGTATGTGTTAGGGGTGTGTATCAGGGATGTGTGTTGGGGTGTGTGTGTGTTAGGGGTGTGTGTGTTAGGGGTGTATGTGCTACGGTGTGGCTGGCAGAACAGGGCGGGTGTTACGGTCGGTGGGGGTGTGCGGGCTGTGGGTGTTGCAGTGGCTGTGGGCACAGGCAGTGGGTGCTGGCATTGGATGCAGTGGTGTTGCAGAGCAGTGGGTGTGAGGTGGTGGCTGAGGCTGTGTGTAGGGTGTGCTCCATGGGTGTAGGCTATGCTGTTGTGGTGCCTGGTGGTGCCATGGATAGCTGGAACACTGAAGCCATAGTGTCCCTGCCTGCCCCACCAGCAAACCAAAGGCCAGTGGGTGCTTGTGCTGGTGCACACCATGAGCAGGGTCCATGGCACCCCCCTCTGCACCAGGAGCAGGACCCCCTCTGTGGCTCCCCGCTAGCAGAGAAGGATGCTCCTGATCCCCATGGCCCCCTGTAGCCGAGGCCTCCTCCCTGCTCTCACCAGGCTCCTGCTGTCTCCATCCCCTTCTGGTGTTGTGCCTGCAGGAGGGATCTGGAGGCAGAGGGATGGGATCCTGTTGGGGAGCACACCCTGAGGACCCAGGGTCTGAAGGGCACCAAATGGGGTTGGGAGGAGCTGCTGTGTCTCTGACACAGCCCTGCACACACTGCCAGCACTGCTGCCTGGGGAGAGCAGGGCTCTGCTTCGGGGGTCCGTATCCCACCTCCCTCAGCTGGCTGGGGATACCCAGGAGCATCAGGCAGCATCCTCTTGTCCCCATCTCCATGGCAGATGGCACTTGATGTGGCTGTGGCACTGCTGGGGATGCTGCTGCGAGGTGACCCGGTTGCCATGGGGCAGGGACTCCCTGGATGGTGGCACCTTCCCCTCCCTCTGCGGGGATGGGGAGACTGGTGCCGAGGTCTGGGGGGTGGCTGGAGCCCTATCTGTGCGGTGTCCCCACCCTGGGCACACGGAGCTGGTGCTGCTCTCCCTGCCGCGCCATGGCAGATTTTATAGGTGTGTCACACGTTTCCATCTCCCAGAGCGGGGTGAAAATGCTGTGACAGCAGAGTCCCTTCCCCTGCAGCAGACACGGCTCCTGACCAGGTCCCCCTTCTCCTCCTCCTCTCCCTCCCCAGCCCCTATCTCAAACACCCACATGAGGACCCCGATGCTTGGGCAGGACCCTCCCACCCCATCCCCACTCTCAGTCTCTCCATCCCAGGGAGTCAGCATCCTGGGGGGCAGCAAGGGGACCCACCTATGGGTATCATGATGTGTAGCCAGCCCATGCCATGCCCCAGGCAAAGCGCCAACGGCAGCAAAAAAAGCCACTTACCAGGGTCAGGGTCTGTCTGGGGAGCACAAGCCCTAGAGAGTGGTCCACACGATGTCCATCACCGCTGCCTCTGGCCACGACCACCCTGTCTCCACCTGCAGATGCTCACCGCATCCCGTGCCCTGTGTGCAGCTCCTTGCCGGGGGATTCGGTGGGAATGGCTGGTACCCGGAGAACCAGAGCCCTGCACTTGCTGCTGGAGGATGCAGGAGACAGCGAGATGCTGTGAGCGGATGCCTGTGTCTAGCGCACACTCACACACACACACACTCACACGCACACGGAGGAAGCAGGGAGCTTGTGACTGGGGCTGAGCAGATGCAGCCTGGTTTGCTGTCCCTGTACCAATTGCTGCCTGAGCTGTGTTAAACAGCTCTATGAGACACGAAGCATGTTTTTTTTTTTTTTCACCCAGGCTGACGTTGGCTGGGAGATACCAATAAAAGCTTTCCCCGCATCCCCTCTGGCCCCGGGGGGATGAGCCGCCTTTCCTCGAGGCAACCTGAAGGGCTACAGAGATGGGGATGCATCAGTGGAGGAGCAAAGGTCCCCCCTGCCCACCCATGGAGTCTTCTCTGGACCTCATGGACTATCTAAAGCCACTGCTTTAACCTGATGGCAGCTGGTCAGTGCTGCAGGCAGGCTGTCCTCACCATGCCATGGTGCAGCGGGGACATGGGGACTCCTGGCTACGTGCAGCCATGTGTTCCCAGTGCAGTGCATCACCAGGGGGTTCAGTTCTACTGGTCCCCAGGACTGGATATCACCTGTATGTGCACACCGCAGGGCTGGGGGCTTGCTGAGTGCAAGGGAGGTGATGGGGCGGAGGGAAGATGCTGGGCTGGAGAAGGCACTACCGCAGTGCTTTTGAAGGTGGGATACCTGCCCTGTGTGCACATCCAGCTGCCCCACTCACCTGGTGGAAATGGTCACTTGGACCCCAACACCCTCCTGGGATGGAGTACCCCCAGCTGAGGGGCTGTGCTTTGCATTCAACAGCTGCTGGCTGTACCTGGGGATGATTCAGGGTGCAAAAACCTTTCAGTCCTGCTAGGAACAGTGTCCAGCCAGGCCTGGGATTAGCGCTGAAGGTTACAGCAGAGGGGCCTGGGCAGTGCCCAGCGAGTCCTCTCCTGGCTAAAGCAGAGGGGTGCTCTGCTCAGCCCCACTGCATTGTTCCTGTCCTTGATGAGGGGGGAATCCCATATCCCAGCTTGATATCCTAACCATACCAGCCCCTGTGCCTTCTGTGGGGCAGGGCAGACATACCAGCCCCATGGATGAGTGGACCTGTGTGCTCTGATGTGTGTCTGCACGTGGGTTCAGGAGGCTGTGGTAGAGCAGTGAGCTGCAGTGGAGGGGGGGAATGTCACCTTTCCCATGGGGAGCATGGAGTAGGAGTCATGGGACGAAGGGCTAATGATGGCTGAAACTTACTGGCTTCCAGGGGAAGGGGAGCATCACCCCTGAGGTCTTCCCCACCTCTAAAAAGGCCTGTGCTGGACCCAGCATCAACACTGCTGCAGGAGCAAGTGGCTGGGGCAGGGCAGCCTCCATGGGTGCTCCCAGCAGTGTATATGGGGCAGGTTTTGCTCCAGCCTCAGTGGTGCCAGGCTGGTCCCTGACCCCTGACTGTGCTCCTCACCCTGTGCCAGCCCTCCCTGGACCTGCGGGCACCAGCACTAGTCCCACAATACCAATACCTCCCATGACAGCACCTTCCTGCTCAGGCAGGAGTGAGCTGAGACCGTCTGCAGCTCATGTCACCCGCAAGCAGACAAGGGAATGGGAAAGGCCATGCCTGTGTGCTCCAATGGGACATGAGCTTTCTTCCCCACTGTGTGGAGATGTTCAAAGCCAGGATGCAGACAGGATTTATCTCCTTGTGGCTGTGAGGTCTTGTCTGGCTTCACTCCATCAGCAGCAGGAGCCTTACAAAGATCCTCCGGTCACTCTGACCTGTCCCATTCTTCATTCTTCCCTAGGGATGCTTCCCTTTAGGGTGAATCACATTCTGCATTATTTGACCTGGAAAAGCAACTGTGATGCATGTGGGGTGGGGAACATGGAGCCCATCTGTGAATGAGGACAGAGGAACACATGTTTGCAGGCAAACCCTGGCCCTGGAGGACTGGGGAAAGGGGAAGCAGAAAGGAGGAGTGTGCCAGCGCTATATGAAAGCTTTAAGTGCCTCTGCAGGCAGAGCCCAGACCCAGTGGACACAGGGCCGAGTTCCTGGAAAAGCAAAGGCAAGGAGAAGCCCCAGCCCTGCTCCTGCTTGAGCTGCATTGGGAATCGGGGTCCTGCTGCTGTTTGCCCTGGGAAACACAGCTATAGCATAGCTAGGTTCCACGTATGGGGCTGGCTGGGCCTGGTGTGATAAACGGCAGCTCCTTCCTGTCCATTGTGTGCACCGTAGAGAGCTACATCCCAAATCCCCTCCTTCAAAGCGCACCCATCGCCCTCCTCCCCGCGTGAGATGCAGGATGCTGGGGGAGCAGGAGCACGCGGTCCCCCCCCTTGCCCTGCCTGCACAGCCAGAGCGTGGCTGCGGGTGCTTGTCAGCGGTGGCAACAGGCTGGGAGAGCTCTTGGCAGCAGCGGCAGCGAGGAGGGCTGCAGGGGCGGAGGTGAGAGCTGAGCCGCAGCGGGAATGTGCATTTTAGTCAGCTCCCCCCCAGCTCCAAAATCTCACATGACGCCCGCGTGTAGGTCACTGGCTGCTGCAGCGACGTGGAGTGTGGGCTCACCATCTGCGGATGCTTCTGGAGCCTGGGAAGGCTGCCTCGTGCTGGCCATGGCTTCATCCCGGCTACCCCGGCCCCGGGGAGTCATCACCTCGGGGAGGGGGCCCTGCGAGGGAAGGGGTGAAGGGTTTGTGTTTGGATGGATGAGGGCACCCAAAGTTTTGGCTCCTGCCGGGATGCAGGATTATCGTCACTGTCAGCAGCATCAGCGCCTGCGTGAGCTGGCATTCCTGCCAGTCAGTGGGGGGTGATGGAAGAGAGAACTTGTCAAAATAGCGAGAGATCTTCCTTCAGGAGATTACAAGTTTGGCTGATAGAGATAATGGTGTTGATGCGCTGCAAGGAGGGTGAGGAGAGGCATCGGCGCACCGCGCGGTGTGCAGCTGGTTCAGGAGGGGAGGATGATGCCAATGTCTGCATGAAATGGGATAAAAACCAGCTGCCTGATGGGCTGCTGTGTATGGGTGCGGGAAAGGGATGGCACAGCATTGCCCATTGCTGGGAACAAGAGGTGCAGGGCAAGATGGTCAGCATGGGGGATCATGTGTGGTCCTTTCCAGCTCTCCCAGCCCATGCCTTTTATCCTAATGTGGGGTTCACACAGGGGAAGGGGATCTGGATTCCTCCCATAGACCTAATCCACCGAGGATCCTGCTCTCCACCAGCACGTGAGGGGGACATCTCCTGATGATGGCTGTAGGCAGCACCTCCCAAGGCCACCCACTGACAGCTGTCCATCATAGAATCACAGAATGGTTAGGGTTGGAAAGGACCTTAGGATCATCCACTTCCAACCCCGCTACCATGAGCAGGGACACCTCATGCTAGACCATGCCACCGAAGGCTCTGTCCAACCTGGCCTAGAACACTGCCAGGGATGGAGCATTTATCAGTTCTTTGGGCAGCCTGTGCCAGTGCCTCATGCCCACTGATGTCTCTCCATCACTGCCTGTGGACATTCACACCAGGTTGTTGGTGTCTGTCTATCACATCCCTGGTCATCAGCTCAGCTGTGGGGCTGCAGTGCTGATTCCATTGCTGACTATGATGAGGTGGTGGCTGCTCTGTGGCTCCTACTCCCTGCGTTCACTCTGCCATGGCATCAGGAATGATGATGGGATTAGGGACAGATCCTCAGGTGCCCTGAGCAGGAGCTGTCAGTTAGTGCCAGCATGGGCACAGCCCCTCCTTTGGCCGCTGTCAGCAGCAGTGTGGTAACAACCCAAAGTAGGTTAAGATGCTGCAGATGCTGTGTGCCTTGTGTCTGTGGCACCGTGTTTGATCTCAGATTTCCCTTTCCATCCCAGCACTGGAGTGCTCAAGCTCTTGCAGAGCAGCTTTGTGTGCACTGTCAGGGTGCACAGGGCTGGCTTTGCCCCTTCCTCAACTGCTTTTGTGGGACCCAAAGCTCCCCCAGAACAAAAGCCCATAGCAGGATTCACCTGATGGAGCTATTTCCAGCCCCACAGCTCCACAGTTGCAGGCAGTATGGATGCACATGGTAGCTGAAATCCCTGCTGTGGCAGGACCGGACACTGGTTTTCATGGGTAGGAGGCACATCTCCTTTGCCCTGTAGCAATTTCGGGCTGAGCTCCCACTCCAGCGCCATCCAGCATCCCTTCCTGGGCATGAGCACATTGTGGTCCCCAGGGTGATTTTAGCTCCATGCAGGGTCCTGGCCTGGCACAAATCCTTGCCTGTGTTTGGCACAGCCCTCGCCACCGTGTCCCTCCCCACACTTGCTGGGCTGAGCATCGATGTCCCTGGATGTGCGGCCCTGAGTGGACAATGGACTTCAGAAGCTTCTCCAGCTGCTGGAAGGAGCAGAGCCAGCCTGCAGCCATCCCCATCCATCCTCTTGGATGACCCCCTGCCTGTGTGCTCCTTCCTCCTATCCTGCAATGACAACTCTTCCCTGTACAAGACCGAGCTTTGGGGAGCTTCAGAGAGAGAGTGTGAGGTGCTCAGCACCATGCTACCTCATGCAGCCATTGCTCCTCCATGAGCTGCCTTCATCCCTTTGATATGGGGTGGGGAATAGTGTTAGGACCTGGGGATGGAGTACAGAGAAAAGATGTGGTCTGATGGGCCAGATGGGTACCAAAATGCCCCAAGGGATGCTAGGGGAAGGTGCAGGGGTGAGAGAAGCAGGAGGTGGAGCAGGAGGTGGAGCAGGCAGCAGGAAGCCAACAGCCCATCCTGCCCCAGGGGGCTTGCCCCATGGTCTGGGGTCTGCAGGAAGGGGTTCACCAAGGCACTGCCTGGGCTTACCCTGGGCTGCCCTTCCTGGGGATGGCACATCCCTGCAGAGCAGCCAGGGCAAGGAGCAGTGGGTCTTTTGACCCTGTTGCTGCAGCTGGCAGCTCACCAAGCCTGGCCCTGATGAGATGAGGATGCTCCCTCTGGACAGATAATAGCTGAGCACTTTAGAGCTCTCTAATCCAGGAGCACTCTTGTAGACATTAGCTAAATCATACAATCATAGAATGGTTTGGGTTAGAAAGGACCTTAAAATCATCCAGTTCCAACTGCCTGCCATGGGCAGGGATGCCACACAAAGATTATGTCACCCCCAAGGCTCTCTCACAGGGCAATCCAGCTCATGGCAAGAGGCTGTTCCCTACAGCCTGTTCTGTTCCCTTTATCTGCAAGTTCCGAATAAAGGGCCAAGGATGGACCCCGTGGCTTTCCATGGACATGGATATTCCCAAAAGAGCAGAGCCTGGTGCAGGGGCTTGTCCCCCAGGACACTGCAGGGCTCTGGAAATCAGGATAAGCCTTGGGAATAGGGAGAAGGGTTGAGCCTGGGGTGAAAGGGGGAGCACCAGGACTGTGCGTGCAGGTTATATGTCCCAGTGCGATCCCCACAGCACCTTGCAAAGGACACACTCATCCCCATAGGGAGGCATGGATGGGGGTGTCATCCCTCCCTGCTGTCCTGGCTGACCCTCTGCAGCATCACCCGTCTGCATGTGCTCTCTTGGAGCAGCCATCTCTGCTGCAGGCTGGTGGAGCATCCTCACAGAGGAGCTTTTCAAGTGGAACGGAAACGCCTAATGAAGGCGACTTCATTAACCGGGGCTGTCATGGGAATGATTGCTGCCTTCCTGAGCTGCTCTGTGAGCAACAGAGCTCTATGAGAGGGGAGGGGGGCAGGGAAGAGGGACAGGGTGAGGGAGAAGGGAGGGAGAGAGGAGAGGGGAGGCAGAACCTGCCCAAATACCTCTGCTGTACTGGTGCAGAGCACCATGGCCCATTTTGGGGGTTGGGGCAAGCAAGCAGCCGCTGTAGCTGGAGGCAGATGCAGAGCCCTGTTGGCACCAGGGGAGCATGGCTGGTGGAGCTGGGAGTGCTGGATGGGACCACTGCAAATCCCTGGGGCAGGGCTGGGTGCTGTGCTGTGGGACATGATGTGACCTGAGCCCAAGCCACAGACTACACAAGGCTCCTGGGTGCTGCTGTTTGGATAGGGACGTGGTGCTTGAGCTCACCATGATGACAACAGCAGCCTCATCATTGGTTTTGTTGTCTGTCAACCCCATTCCCAAGCCACAGCATCATACGGACTAGCTTGATGCAGGGGCTTATCATCATAGGATGGTTTGGGTGTGAAGGGACCTTAAAGCTTCTCCAGTTCCAACCCCTGCCACGGGCAGGGACACCTTCCACTAGGACAGCTTGCTCCAAGCCCCTGTGTCCAACCTGGCCTTGAACACTGCCAGGGATGGGGCAGCCACAGCTTCTCTGGGCACCCTGTGCCAGCACCTCAGCACCTTCACAGGGAAGAACTTGTGCCTAAGAGCTCAACTCAGTTCAGGTTAAAGCCATTCCCCTTGTCCTGTCTCTGCCCGCCTTTGTCCAAAACTCCCCTCTACGTCTCTTGCAGCTCCCCTTTTAGGAGCTCAAAGCTGCTCTGAGGTCACCCTGTTCCTTGTCCTCTGGAACCTGAACAAGCCCGGCTCTCTCCACCTCTCCAAGGCCCTTCCCCCACGTGAGTGCCTGTGCACGCTGCCTGCACCCCATCTCTGCCATTGGGGACCTCTGAGCACCCCTCAGGTGGGTGGCTGGGGACAGCCCCATGTGGTGAGCGGCAGAGCCCCGGCATGCGGCTGCTGCTCTGCCTCTTAATCAGCTAATTGTGTGTTTGGGGTTTGAGGCGAGGGCCCCAGCCTGGTGTTGCCATACCAACGGCATCAGCATTGCTCTCGAAACACACACTGAGCAGGCTTGAAACGCTGGGATATGGGGATTAAAAAGGGAGAGGAGGCCAGACCGGGTTTGGTGGTGGGGGTAGAGTAAAAAGGGCTCTTTCAATTACAGCGCACTGAGTCCTGCAGGGCAGAAAGCTCTGATTAAAAGGGCTCTTGCTGGGATTCGGAGGCTTTTTGGGGATAAAGAAAATGCCCTTACCTGCTGGAGTCTGTCTGAGGCACTGCTGGTGCTGGGATCATCTCTGTTTCTTCTACAGGGCTGTGTGGCAAAGGTGCTCGTGTCTCTGGGCAGGCAGTGTGGGGATGGGCAATGGGTCCTGGCCTCAGGGACTCCCCATCCTGAAATGGGTGGGCAATGGGGACCCACCATCCCCCAAGCAGGCTGGGCTGGCGGTGCAGCCACTGGTACAATGGAGTAAAGGTGGCTGGGGGAAGATGTGGGCAAACTGTACAGCTCAGAGGGTCTGGCTCTATTTGGTCCCCAACCTGCTGTAGTCCCAGGACCCCAACATCACTGGGGTCTGGTTCTTTCTCCCTCCTTTTTAATCCACCTCTTTGCAACCATTGGCCTTTCTGTGAGCTGGATCAGGCCTCTTCAGCACCTCCTGCCCAGCTGAGTGGGACCTGGGCTGCTTCTGATGCCTCATCAACCCAGAGCATGGATATTAGTCAAAGCAGAACCGCATCACAGACAGGAGCATTGGCTGCTGCAGGCACACAAGGGACACAGGGAGGGCAGGCTGGAGGAAGGATGACATGCAAGGAAAGGCAGTTTGTGATGGTGACATGCGGCCTTTTGGCATCCCGTCTCATGGGATGGCCCTTGCTGTAGCATCTGAGTGCCTCTGCCCAGCATCCCCTGGCTGGGCTCTGACATCCACCCAAGCAGGACGTGATGGGGCACAGGGCCAGTACTTTTAGCCTGCCTGTGGCTGAGGCTTCAACATGAAGTGCTGCTTCCCTTTAGACCCCTGCTCCATCCCCTTGGTGCTGTTGATGTGGCTCAGCCATTTCAGTGGGTAAAGATGCTCCACAGGTGGTCTGAATCATAGAATCAGCCAGGTTAGAAAAGACCTTTATGATCATCAAGTCCAACCATTACCCCAGCTCTGCCAAGTCCACCACTGAACCATGGCACTGACAGACTCATCTACACGGACTGTGAACGATTCCAGGGACGGTGACTCCAGCACTGCCCTGGGCAGCCTGTTCCAATGCCTGAGCACCCTCTCAGGGGAAGGAATTGTTCCTGATATCCAGTCTAAATTTCTCCTGGCACAGCTTGAGGCTGTTTCCTCTTGTCCCATCACTTGTTACCTATTATAAGAGACCAACTTCACTTCACTACAACCTCCTGTCAGGCAGCTGTAGAGGTCAATAAGGTCCCCCCTGAGCCTTCTCTTCTCCAAGAAGAGGGTGGCAGGAACACATTCCTTGCCCAAGGATGGGGGGACGCTGCGCACCCCACATTTTCTTCCATCAGCATGCAGATCCCCTGGGACTCCCCCATCCCACCCGTTATTCCCATGGTGCTGGGAGCCGCTGGAAGCGGCCGCGGGCTGCGGGCTGGCTGCTCCGAGCAGATGCAGAGGTCAGCAGCGAGAACACAGCTCAGGCTTTGCGGGGAAGCGCCGGGGTTGCCTGTGCTGCCCGGGGCTCTGCAGGCAGCCGTGAGACAGCGCGGCGGGCGCAGTTAGCGTGGTGCCAGCCCTCGTCTTATCAGCGCTGCTGAGTATCTCCGAGTGGTCCAGATGGCTTTGTGCTGGCACAGCGCAGCTCCGGCAGCTTGTGTCTGCTGGGGACGGTGTGCGGGCAGCCTCCTGCCTCCTCCCGTGCACCCCCGAGGGCTGGTGCGCTCAGTGCCTGGTGCTGGGACTCACCCAGAGCTTGACACAGGGCACAGCAGGGCATCAGCAGGGCAGGAAGGCAAATCCCGTCTCTCCAGGCTCTGTGTGTGTGCTCCAAGCTGCTACCGGCTATGCTTTGGCGGGTCTCAGTGGCGTGCCCTGTGCCATTGGGCATGCTTGCTGGGAGCACCCTGGTGTATCCCTCCTGGATACCGCATCCTCCCTGTGGCTTCCCTGGAAGCTATGGACCAAGCACCAGCTGAAGCAAGCAAGGGCATCCCCTGTCACAGCTGTCAGGACAGTCTGTCCTGCTTTGCCTTGCTGTGCTGGGAGCATCATGGCTTGGTCTCCATCCTCACCAGGTTTCCTTTTGACAGGGAGAAACCTCCCTGTCATTATCCATTATCCATGCCATTATCAATGGGCTTTCTCCCCTGCAGCTTCAGAAGGAGATGGCCAATGTGACCTCTTTGGTAAGGGGGAATGTGGTGTCCCAGGACTGTGCATCACACACCAGCAAAGCCTGAGCTCCCCTCAAGCACTCTAAGATTTCAGAGAGCTGGGCATAAGGCTTCTTTCCAGGCAGCTCCATCTGTTAATGTTTGTGGCTGCCTTGAACATCTCCAAAGGATTGATTTACTGTAATTCCTCTGGAAAGCAACTTTTGTGATTGCTAGCCTGGAGATCTCAAGCTGGACTTAAACAACAGGATCCTAAAGAGGCCATGAATAATTGAGCCTAATAAATATTAATAACTCGCCTGCATGGTGGCAGGGCATGTAATTGCAAGGAGTGTTCTGGAAGCACAGCTCCACAGGCAGTGTGTGCTCCCGACAGAGCTGGGGCAGAGCCCTGTTAACACTGATGCTGCCGGGCCATGCAGAGCTGTGCCATAGTGGTGGTCAGGGGCAGTGGGTGCTGGCACCATGTGAGTATTGAGCTGTCTTCAGTGGTCTCTCTCCCTTGAGCTTGGTCTCCTGCTGAACCCAAGTAGACTTGCAGCATCCACTGGAGCATCACCCCATCCCTGCACTATCCTCATCCCTCGGGTACCCAGAGGTACCTGGGACACCCACTTCAGAGCCTGTCTCATGTACAAGCCACATGGAGGTATGTCCCAGGCTGGAGTCAGTCTGCAGATGGTCCCTGTTCTTTATCCCCAAGGATGGATGGCTTGTCTGTAACCAGACTTTGTACAGACTTTGCCATGTATCACAAAATATAATGGGCTGCAAAATCCAGCTCCCAGTGATACCAAGAAGGTTATCAGTGTCATATGCTATATGTTATATATAACAACTATATATACTTGTACAGTCCAAGCTTTGTACAATACAAGTGATCCAAAGTTTGGGTGCAAGGGGGTTTGGATAAGTGAAGACATGAATGAGGGATGGGATATACCTAGATTTTCTATTTGTGACAACTCAGTGATGTCCTGCAGGGAAAGGCTGGCCTTGCTACTCAAACCCTCTCTGGGCATCTTGGAGCCACTGACCAAACCCTGTGCAAGGTGCAGGATCCAGCCCAAAATAGCTGATTTTTTTTGGATAAAATACAACCACAAAGCTCTAGACAAAATCCAGCTGTTGTCCTGTGGTGCTCTGGTCCCTTGATGAATCACATGCCTGAAATAACACTCATGCCTGTGGCTTTGTCAATGCTGATCAGATCTAGCATTTCCCAGGTCTCAGCTGTTCAAGACAGATGAGAAAGAAGATTCAGGTAGGATGTTACCTAAGCTTCCCTCTTGCAACCCGTGGTGTTTGGGCAGCTGAAAAGAGGACCTATGAATGCTTGGCAAGGGTATTGTGAGGCTGTATCCTCTGCAGGAGCTTCTCCCACACCGAGCAAGTGCTTCTTTTCCCCAAACTGCCTGGTTGTTGAGGCTGCATCTTGCAAATGCGGTTTCAGACAATAACAGCTTGCAATTATGCCTTGCTTTCAAACCCAAGATATCCTGAATTTCGTTAACGTCTTTGTGTAAAACTAGCTGAGGCTGCTGCTGGGATGCAAAGCTCCAGCCTGCGCGGAAATGTTGCAGCTGGGATCACCCAAAGCTGTCCTCTGTGCTGGAAATGGTTCATCCTGAAGGAGATTTTAGGGCCTTGCTGGCTGGCTGGGACCCAGTGCCTGGGCTGGCAAGCAGAACACAGGAGAAAGAGACATCTTGTGTTTTCTGACCCCTGATTTCGGTGTTCTTTGTGGATATACGGTTGCAGGAGGAGGACTGACTGGTGGTGGGGATTATCCATCCAGGAGTCAAAGGGCTCTGTGCTCTCTGGGGAAGGGGAGACGTGACTTGGCAAGGATCAGCAAAGGGAGCTGTAATTGCTGTAAAACCCAATATGGAGCAGAGCATCTTGGAAGCCATTTCTGAGCATGAAAAGGGCAAGCAGGGATTTCCCAAGGGAAAACTGTGCTGGACTGCAAGTGTGGCTACCAACAGCTCGACAGCTGGTGGGTGTCTAGTACTTACTGAAGCACCCAGGGGCTGACACAAGGGCTTGCCATCAGCAAAGGGGGACACTGATGCAGGATAAACCTTCAGCAAAGCCTCAGGTGCCACTAGATGAGGGTGGCTGACACCTGACACAGCCTCAGTCCATGAGGGATTAAATAGAGCATTGACCCCACTGAAACCCACCAAGGGGGATGCCAAGTGCAGCACCAAGGTGCAATGAGCCCATGCAGTGCTGATGAGAAGGACCCCAGTGTTATCATGGGCACTGTGCTGAATATGAGCCAAGAGAGCACTCTCATCATGAAGAAAGGCAAACCACATCCCAGGGCACATTAAGAGGAGTGTGGGCAGCGGATTGAGGGAAGTTATTATCCCTTCTCCTTGGTGGTGGTGAGGATGCACAGATTGCGGAAGCCGTCCTCTAACAGCTCCTAACAGCAGCTCTCACAGCTTCCTTTGTTAATAAAAAGATGTGAAAATACAGGTGGTGATACAGAGGTTGCTGCAGGAGGAATAAAAGGGAACGGTAGTGTTATCCCAAGGCACTTGGATCACTTGTTTGGGAAATAGATGGTCTTTCTTGAGAGTCCCAAGAGTTCGAATGAGACATATTAGGAAGCAGGGAGCTTTACACTTACGTATAACCACCTCTTTTGGATGAAAAATTAATGAAAGGCTTAGCTGAAAAGAGGCTGTTTATTTCTATGGTCACAGATACCCCAAAATGTGAGAATATCAAAACCATTACAGTCACTTTGGCTGTTGTGCAGTTGCTCCATCACCGAAAAACAGTAACGTGGAGTCTGCTGGGCTGCTTGCATGCTAGAAACCTGCTTCAGTACTAGTGGGGAGTGTGAAAAAGCAAGTGGTCAGTAGCTTGGCCAACGATTGCTGTGTGCAAGCTGACACTGCCAAGCTCTGCAAGGGATGGGCAGCACATATGGGTATTTGCCTGGGTCCGACTGAACAGTTTTTGTGTTGTACAGACCCTGCTCACAGCAGTGTTTGTTCAGTCCTGATTTCCTTCCATCTATGGCCAATTTGGGGTTCTGTCTGTTGCAGACGGGTAGAAGCACTGCAGCATGTTTGCCCCCAGCATTAACTTCATTCCCTTTGGCTGAGAGGAGCTCACATTGTTTTGGTGGCTCTCAGGGCTCCCTGTGCACTGGGTAAGAACCACTGGGATGCGATTTGAGAGGTCTCTAAGGCTGGTGACACTTGGGAGTGGTCTCACTGCTGGGTGAAGCGATTACCATGGTGTTGTCACTGCAGAGGGACCTGGTACCGTGCAGCCAGGCCAGCAAGGAGACACACACTGGAGAGCCGGTACCATGGCCGGGCTGGTGACAAGTATCTGTAGAGACCCTCATTCAACAGGAGAATGAGGGCAGGACTGCATGCCGAGGGCACATTCACCCCCAGCTTGTGCCTTCATGGGTACTTTCAGAGCATCAATCTTCAAATTGCTCCCCATTAAAAGCTTTTAGGCTCCCTGGGCTCAATTATGCTCAAAGGCAGCTGCCTGAAAGAATGTTTTCTCTTTGTAAACAGTCAGCATCAACCCAGTGAAGCTGGGCTTCAGATACAATTTGTTTCCATTGTACCTATGAAGAGCTGGTAAATTGATTTTCAAGAAGGAAAATGTATTGAGAGTGATTACAGATGATAAATACAATTTTAAATAATAAGACAAGGCTTATGATCACTGAATTGTTCACCTGAGAGATGCAAAGATGTACAGTAAAGAAAACTATTTTTCCAAGACAACACTTAAAGTGCTGACCTGTATGTTTCATGAGATGACTCTAATTTCCATGTCTTTTTCAGGAGAGGAAGCCCTGGGAAAGTCATGGAATGCAGCTGACGATCCCTAAACCTGCAATTTATGTGACTGTTACAATCTGCGCACAACTGTAACTGATGAATATGCATCACATCATTTCTATGCACAGCGGAAAGTAACCTACTTCTGGCCCCCAGCAAGCTGCAATAGGTCTGGCTGCATCTTCCTGCAGCTCTGTGCCCGTGGTGCTGCTGTGGGGTCTTGTGCAAGGTGGGGATGCTGTGGGAAAACACAGAGTCTAGACCCAGTCAGTCCATTCATCCATCCATCCATCCATCCATCCACCCATCCCTCCCTCCTTCCCTTCTTCCCTCCCTCCCT
>NDXB01001702.1:0-13617 GCA_002631895.1 Agapornis roseicollis | reverse complement strand
GTTTCAGTTTTTTTGTTCGTTGTTTTGGTTTTTTTTTTTTTTTTTTTTGGGGGGGGAGGGAGGTAAGAGGAAGGAAAAAAAAAATGTTAGTAACTTTTTAAATGTCAGGGTCCATAAGGAACCAGGCACCAGTTCTGGGCTTTGTGACAGTAAATATTGCACCAATATTTATGGCACCAACTATTTCTGAGCCTAAGAGAATAGAAGTTGTGGACATGAAAAAAGGCATTTTTTCTTGATAAGATCTAAGTGCTATTTCATACCCTGTTTATCATTCATTATTTCCCAATAGTGTTAAACATAAAAGTTCTGTATAGTCAGAGGAAATTCAGGATTCACCTATGTTACCCCAAAATAAGCATCTAATACCATTAGAGGAAATAACAGATTTCTGCAGCTTTCTCCATAAATGTATGACTAGCTTGTAAGTTGTGTTTCTTTTTTGCTAGCTCCACCTAGATATTTCAGATATACAGGGGCACCTTGAGTGGCATTTCTTACCTATTTTTTAAGAAACTAAGTCATGTCAGTGTTATCTATTAATTAATTTCTTTGCACCCCAACAGTCCTGACTACTTCACTCTGTTGTAATGGGAATCTAGACAGCTTGTAAATGTTTGGACAGCTGTGTTAAAATACTGAAATATGAGGATGCACCCTACCTAGTCTTGTAAATCAAAGAAATATGTGTTTAAAATCAAATATTATCCTCAGGCTTATGCTACATAGCCAGTCAGTTCTACAACTTGTACAGAATAAAGAGGGGGACAAAGGGAGAGATCAGTGGGATAACATTTGTAACCCAATATTCATTGGGTTACTTTTTTTCTGTATGTTGGTCTTTCATTAGTGCACAATGTCATCTCATCACTTATCTGTACAGATAAGCCTCAAATGCTACTCCAGAAATCAAGTTTGTTATTAAATAGATCAAAATATTAAAAAAAATTAAAGTCTGATTTTGACTGTTTCCCCATCTGTTATGGATGAGTTAAAGCTCTGGCCAACTTTCACTAGTCAACAAGGTGGTTCTTGTCACACTGGAATAACTTTTAGGATACAACCTCGAGGCAAGCAACACAGTGTATCAGGCAGTTCCTAATTCTAATGCAAATTAAAATGCAAAGTAGAGGCTTATCAAATACCCCCAAGATAGGAACAGATTATAATTCCTACTGAACAGTATTCAACCAAATTTAGTGTAGATCATAGAATAACAGAATAATTTAGGTCAGAAGAGACCTACAAAGATCTGGCCCTAACCATCTCTTCTCAAAATAGGTCAGATTGAAAAGTCAGGTCACATTGCTCAGGGATTTGGTTGCTGTGCTTCAAAAAGTTGATCTCAAGAGTCACAATGTAAACACAAAGATGCTATTAATTTAATATCTGCATAGCATTCCCATCTACAATATTTCAGCTGGATTCCATTATTTAAGGCCTCTCAGAACACTTTCATGAAGTCTTTTTGTTCATCATAACCAGTCTCCAAGTTTGGAGCAAACCTAAGTGAGAAGCATTACTTTTGGTATTTTTTTTTTTGTATAGTTTCTTGACACGGGTGTTTATAAGCAGTCCTTAGGAAGTGGCATTGCTTCTTTGGGCAGGTATTGTTTCTCAGTGCTTCCTTCCTTACATATTTTCTCTCTTCTTTCTGCTTTTCCCATCTGATCTCCAGCTCATCTGAAAAACAGACCACATTCCAATCCTTGAGCTTTAAATTAATTATCTGGAGACTTCTCTTATAAGAGATTTTGACCATGTTAATCAAGAAAAAAAAGCCTGCTTTTGCTGGGGTTTTGTAACAATTCACTCTAGTTAATGTTATAAACCTTGCCTACATTAAAGTATCAGAATTCCTTAGTCTACTTATATTCATTACTTTAAACAGTTCCTTTTGTAAACTAAAACCTAATTTAGTCTAAAACCTAATATCTTTTTATCATATTCATTTACTTTATTCATTCTACTCTGTTATTTCTCTGTATGTACCCAAAGAAGATCCAATAATGAAGTAATGCAGGAAAGTAACCATACTTCTCATAATCTCATGTATGCTCTGATGCATTTTGCTACTTTTTGTTACAAAAATAGTTCCTCATCTTGATAAACTGGCTATAACAAAGCTTTTTTTTTTTTTTCTTTCTTCAGCAATTATAGTATTGCTAATCTAAGATAAGGTTCATATTCATTTTCCTACTGCTCTACAGCACCAATGTAGGCCCAGAATATAACTCTGATGTGCATAAAAATGTCCTCTTGTTAACACCAACAAGCAATCAAGCCATCACTACAGTATGAAACTTAATCGATGAAGCAATAGACCTGAGATTCTTCTTAATCCCCATCATGGATATTCTGAATCAACTGATACCATTTGATGAAAATGACTTGACATTTACTGAGCTGCTTAGAACCTTCGCAGAAGATGGGAAAAGTTTTTTTGATACCATATGCTACCTGAATAAGGCTTTTCCATAACAGAAATCTTTTGAAATGCAGCTGTGCTTCCTCTGTGTGCATACACAAGCACCTCTTTAGACAACAAAAGTGTAGTGCACTGGCACCACATTGCAATATGAACCATCAGCCAGAGAATAAAGATGAATCTATTGACATTTCCAAACAATCTTTTGATAAATCTAAAGAAAGATGCAAAACAAAAAGCCCTGGGGATATCGGAAGAAGGCTGCAATTACTGAAAGCACATAATCCAGTAGTTAGATAGAATATGACATTACTGAGAAACATATTGCATCTATAACTGAAAGCAAATCACCACTGTATTTAAAAAATTGTATATAGAAAATATAGAAGCTTTATTCCTGAGGATGATCTCTGTGTGATGTTTGAGAGAGTAGAATGAAGACAGCAATGTAAAACAGCTGAAGGAATGCATTGGTTTTGAGACTAAAGAGTTAAGCCATTAAGTATCAGAAAACAAGTACTTAGAGATGCATGAGGATAGATTTTCCAATTCATTTTCTTTGTGTACACTCCCTGTGTCATCTACTTTCTATTTTGGTTAGGTAAAGTTGACTCCTGCTGTGCTGGGGCTCTGCCTCCCTATGTACCCATAATCTGTTGCTGCTACTTGGCTGACTCCAGGAATGCCACAGAAATATAGGCAGAGTTTGTCATGCAGTCATGGACACTTGACTCATATGTATTCAGTCCCATGTGTTTTAATCTGTAAACTTAATTCCACTCAAGCATCTAAGGTGCTTTCTAAATTTAAAAAATATATTTTATCTGTACCTAACTACCACAAACATATTAATTAGAGTCTTTTCATAAACTCTTTTAATTATTTTAGTATTTCTACTTAAAAAACAAACAAAACAAAACAAACAAAAAAACCCACATAAAACTGTTAGTGATCCCTTCTCTATTTCTTTCGCATCTCATCTCTTGAAAAAGAAAGTCATTTTTAAAACCTAAGGAGTTACTTCCCAGTGATACACTATGCAATCTTCATTCCTGTTAATAGTCCTTAAAGAGTTCACAAACCAGCTGTTCCTGTTCTCATAAATAGTTTTGTGCATTATATTATTGAATTGTTTTCTCACTTTCCTCTGCCCATTTCAACTCAATTTCATTTCTGTTTGTTTTTCAAGGTAAGTAGAACAACACTGATTTTTATTCACTAAAATATGGTTTTAAGACTAAAATTGCTCCCCTTATGGGGCCAATGAAAGTTCTAAGTACAGGTTGAGCCTACCAAATCAAAGATATGTAAACATGAGTAACCTATTTTTAAGAGCATAGAAGTTCAACTACTAGTGTATACCACTGTCTGCTTCTTTTATGTTTAATAGAAAGCAGGGCATCTTTTGTCCAGACATTCTCTTTCATTATGCCAATTTCTGCACTGATTGTAGAAGGGGCTCCGACAGACAGTTCACCCCTATGGTAGTTTTTGTCTTATCAAATTTCAGGTATTAAGAATGTAAATGCTAACTGATTATTCCATCTTATTTTCATAGTCACAGAAACCATTAAATTCAATTTGAATGACATAGTTTAGTTTTCTACAGAGGACAACTTAGTAAATTCCTCAGAATTTACTCCTCTCCAACATCTCTAAAAGGAGGATAGAATCATCGCCCAGAGGTAGATGTTTATTTTAAGGGTGAAATTCCACACAGTGGTATGGATAGCTAATGCAGGCATCTAACTGGATGTGTAAGCTGGAAGAGTGAACTCCTGCTGTGGTCAATAGCCAGTCTAAACTAATTACCTAGGCTTCCTTTAGAGTTAAGGGAATGTCACAGAAAGTTCCTGTTAGATACTCATTTGCACTGAATTTGTGTGGGAGGTACTGAATCCTAAGTTATTTTGTCTCTCAGAAGTGACTTCACAGGGAGATGTGAGATGGAGTTGTTAAAGAATTGAGAAATGTAGGTATTAATATGTATGTGTCTAGATGCAGATTGCATGGTTAAGCTTCCTTTGGGGTCACAAATAATTTAAAATGGCACCTTCATTTAGCCTGTTGACTGTTCTTTAAGCTCCATTGACTGTATTGACTAAGATCCCATGCAACTCTACTCTTCAAGGCTCAATTAAGTTTCCCAGTAAGAGGTGACCTGTGCTAAGTGAGATCCCATAATATATTTAACATTCACAGGAGGCTGGCAGATATGTGGTAAAATACCTGCTCCTAATGGAACATATTTTTTGTGGTGATTTTAAAGATGCATGAATGTTAGTAGAAACACTAGCTGTTGAGTAAGTATTGTTGCAATTAATTTCTGTTCTTTCAATGGAAGATATTACTACATATTTCCAATGATCCTAGTGCTAAAACAATGCCTTAAATGCTATTTGAAACAAGTTTTGGAAGGGTAGATAATAAGGGAAGCAGACCTGTCACAAGAGCTGTACTTGGAAGATTTTGGGGTCTACAGAAATTTTCTGGCAGTGGTGAACCAGAGTGATCTGCTGTCAAAAACTGTGGCAGAACAGTTGTTGCTATGCCTTCCTGTGCTACTCTTCACATTAAACATATGGAAATATGGTCAGCTCAGTTATGGATATATACCAAGAATAATGAGTAGAAGACTGTCTTCCCACCACTGTTTTTTCTAAACAACAACAAAATTCTTGATGTGTTCCAGTTCTTCCTGTTATTCAACATGATCTTCTTAGTGTGTCTTTCTAGTGTCTCAGCTTTGTGGAAATACCATATTGCACTCAGTTCAACCCAAAGCTCAGACTAATGGGAAGGGCTTTCTGAGAGTCCAGAGCTTATATGAACCCTAGCAGAACAAAATGGTCAAGGGACCATTCTGTGGTTGCAAGAACATGTGGTAAAGATGGTTTCTGTCCATATAGCTAGCTTCTATTTCCCCCAGAAAGAGCTCAGCCTCATCCTTAACCATCCATTGAAACAGTCTCTGACTGTGCTAGCACCTGAGTTGTGCCCAGGCATCAGCTAGAAGAGTGCTAGGCCAAACACAGTGAGCATTGCAGCAAATGTATGTGCTTCTAGTATCCAGGCAATTAACTCAGGCAAATACACCCATGTGTTCTCAGAAGCTGATAAGAGTGCAAATATATTCACAAAAGTTTTTAATGTCTAAAAGAAACATCACTTGTGGGAAGAACAATGTGAGGAAGGGGATACATAGGTATGAAGCAACCACCTTATATATGAATTTCATGAGTTGGCCAATTTTTTAATAGTCATAGGATAGCATAAAGAAAAGCATGTAAGAGGATGATTAACTAAACATTGATTATCTTTTGATTAGCTAAGAATTACACACAGAGACTGAAGTATGTAAGCACATTTTTTAAAAAAATTGAACCTTATTAGAAAAATAATGAAAAATATGTGAATAACAATAAATATGACGTAACTCGCTATAAATTTAAGCACCATTCCTACGTGATGAATCTATCCCTGATCTTAGAAAGTGTGAAGTTCTTCTCAACTTCCTCAAGTTTTTTGTGGTGTAAATATGTACAGATAAGCTTCTCATGCCATAGCTTTACTTGTAGTGAAAGAAGAAAAGCAGATGTGCTCAAGTGTCTTGTTTTCTGATTTTTTTCATACATTTTTTTTAACATTAGACCAATTTGATCCTCTGTGTCATTGTCTATAATGATTATGTGAATCCAACACATAAACGCTTTATGTGATCTCCCCCCTGGAGTCTCATTACTCTGAATGCTGGCGTTTTTTAAAACAAGAACTAAAGAAAAAAGAAATCATAACAGAAGACAAAAGCTTTGCTGTGAGGAAAACTTTTTGTTTTCAAGGCCAAGCACTGCAAGCTATGCATAGGGGGAAATTAGTTGACTCCATTTCTGGGAGTGCAAAATACTGTAGCTAAAGATTTCTGAGTCATGATCCTCAAATGGGACAGAATAAAGTCTTATAGGGATCAAACTTTCATGTAGCTCTTCCAGGTAAAGTTGTAGTTATCAGAGCACTAGTATTCACCCTAAAAAGTAGCTGCTGTGGGAAAACAGGAGGGCATCAATCTCTAATATGACACAGAAAATTTTTCTGGTATCTATGTAAAACATATAAACAACAGCCTACTCCCTTCAATGTACATATTTGGCCTATATAGGGATAACTATGGAATTTCTCCATTTACATTAATCTTGGAAGCAAGCCGTATATTAGTTTCCTCTGAAGAGACTTAGTCCCCAGAAATGCCAGAGTTATGCTTTTTCCCTGAACTACTTTGTGGAAGAACTTCTCCCTCTTCTGTGAACTATGGAGTACATAGGGAGACCTTCTCCTTCTATAACATATCTGAAGTCTGACAAAGTGGACGCTGCAAAGTGTGTTCCTTAAATACTACCCAGAAAAGCACGTGTAAGTAACTGCACAATCTAAGCTACCACACATCCCATGAACAGTAATCCCTTCAGACCCTTAGGAGCTAAAGTGTTTCCGGTTTAATAGTATCTGACAGGCTAATAGTGAGAAAGGATCAAATGCAAAATCTATTTAAAAAAAACGCCATCAAATTTGGCTGAGAAATTGACTTTTAGAATCATAGAATCATAGAATAGTTAGGGTTGGAAAGGACCTTAAGATCATCTAGTTCCAACCCCCCTGCCATAACTACCCACACTAAACCATGCCACCCAAGGCTTCATCTAACCTGGCCTTGAATACCACCAGGGATGGAGCACTCACAACCTCCCTGGACAACCCATTCCAGCATCTCACCACCCTAACAGCAAAGAATTTCTTCCTTATATCCAATCTAAACCTCCCCTGTTTAAGTTTGAACCCATTACCCCTTGTCCTGTCACTACAGTCCCTAATGAAGAGTCCCTCCCGAGCATCCCTATAGGCCGCCTTCAGATACTGGAAGGCTACTATGAGATCTCCATGCAGCCTTCTCTTCTTCAGGCTAAACAGCCCAAACTTTCTCAGCCTGTCTTCATACAGGAAATGCTCCAGTCCCCTGATCATCAGCATGGCCCTCCTCTGGACTTATTCCAGCACTTCCATGTCCTTTTTCTATTTTTTTCTCTTCTTTATTCCCACTTGCCTCCATACCTTTCTTTTTCTTCCATTTTCTCATATAAAAGATTATCACTGCCAGAAGGAACTAAATACATGAAAAGACCCAAATTTTATGCCTGTCAAAGTATTTTCAAATAACTGCTTTTAGATTTGATGAAAACCGTATTTCAAATAACATATTTAGCTAAAATCACAACACAAACTAGTAATCAATGAACAGGTCCATTCGCTAGTGGCAGAACATATCTTCACAAAAAATCCATGACAAAAATGATATTTAATCCTATTTGGTTTTTACAGCTAGGCTTTTATTTCATGTTAACACAAGTGTGGTGACACCAGATCCTTTACCCTCTGATACCTAAATGCAGGAGGCAAAATAAATCAGTCACCCTCAGAAATAGAACAATGAACCAAAGAAGCTTTTTTTACATGCAAAATTTGTGAACTTGCAACAGTATAACAGATCTGCATCAGTTTAACTAATCTTCAGGAAAACTGTAAACAATTACATTTATCACTGTTGTGGCATTCACAAGGAAATTGCAGAGAAATCTTGATTCAACTCAGAGAGCATTGTTTAAACTTTTGGCAAATCAGTAAGTCAAAATATCATCTGGGGCCAAAATTAAGGCTGTAGTTGTTGCTTAAGTGAGATTATGTTTTGAGCAAAGAGCATTTTGGAAGAGTAAATTGTATATTTTATTGCTATATCTGCTATGTTGTTTTTATCATACTTTTTTTAGTAAGTCAACAGTATGATATATTAAGGGTAAGTAAATGTAATTTTAAGCCTTAATTTGAAAATCCGTATTTTAAGAAAACAGTAGTAATGGAAGCAGAATTCTACATGAGCTAATTTTGAAAGTCAAGTGGCATTATTTGAATTTTAAAACATCAATTATTGCTTGATTTAATAATTCTGGATGAGCCAAAGCAAACTACATTGTTTTTATCGTGTGTATGTGTGGAAAATGCTTTTTTCTGGTTCTGTTTTTTTGTAGAGCTTGTTCATTGTTACTCTTATTTTTTTTTAAGGCCATTATAAATAGCAGTAATAAATCTGTATGAGAAAAGGTTTCAAAACTGTTTTCTTTCCATTAAAAAATTAATGTAATTCAACCATAAGGTGGGTGGTTGTTTTTTTTTTTGAGCAAGAGGGCTGTTCAGTTGTGAGTGTATAGCACAGTTATATCCAGAAAATTAAGCTATTTAATTGAATAATGTAAGAAAATTCTTATGGCATATGCCCACAAAAAATAGCTGCACGAAAATCAAGTCAGCATTGGGATTGATCTATACCCAGCAACTCATGAATAGAAACTAACGCAGCATTGCAATTGATTTACACTCAGGAGAGCAGAAGTAACAAGCAGTGTATTTTCTCCCAGGGAAAATAATTGTGAAAACTGAAAATAAAGTCTATCACAAAATCCTTACAATAATGTTAGTGCAAAAATTCTCTAATGTTGCTGTAGTTTGTAAGGAGACTCAAGATTTACACACAGGACAGATAAAATACCATAGAGGGAGGAGGATGAGCTGATAATTATTAGAAAAGACTGCAATTGCACATTCTTAACAAATACCTACTTCTAATAGCAGTCAATTGTCATATGGCCAAATGGGTCAATAAGCCACTGCATTGTGTTTAAAGAGATCAACTTGTGTAATAAAGGAATAAGCCATTGAACAACTTGGCCCAGAAGATTTTTCTGAAGTTGCTGATCTGCAGACTTCTGGAAGTCAGCCAGGTATTTTTGGAAGACACCCATTTTGGATATGCCCCTGCATAGTTGTTTTGTTCTTAAACCTTTACTGAGCACTTTGCTATGGCCACTGTCAAAGAAAAGAATCGGCTATTAATATCTGTGTGCCGCTGTGTACCACAGTTTTTCATTCTCTTAAGCTTTAAACTGAAACAAAAACCACAGCAGCCAACAACCCAATACTGGGAGGTTTATTCCACTGTTTATATAAAAGCTCTCTGATCAATAATGTTTTATTATAATGTTTACCATTAAAACACTGTCATGGTTTAAACCCAGTTTCTACTCCCTCTTTCTTTCCTCCCCCCCTCCTTCCTCCCCATTCCCAGAAGGATGGGGAGGAGAATCGAAGAAATGCAACTCCCACGGCTTGAGATAAGAACAGCCCAGTAACTAAGGTATAACACAAATCACTACTGCTACCACCAATAATAATAATGATAAAGCGGCCAGCATCGACCAAACCCTGTCAATTGCTGGGGTGAGTGGCTTGAGAGAGGATGCCTGCAACACCGGAGCAGAGCGGGGGGATCAGCGTCCAGGAGCCTCACCTCAGAGTGACAGGATCCACCAAGGAGGGAGCCTCAAGTCCTCGGCAGGACTTGCCCAGGAGCTGGCAGCTCAGCTCACGTGGTCATCTGACTCACCGGGGACAGAGCCAGGAGGCTCGGCGGCAGCTGTGAGTGGTTAAAACCTGCCCAGGGAGCGCAGCGAGCAGAGCGGGCAAACATGGCAGGCCGAGGCAGTTTGCGTGGGCAAGCGAGCGGGCTGACCAGCTGCTCAGGAGGACTCGCCTGGAGCGAAGGAGAAGGAAGGACTGCTTGTTTGTGCAGGGAGACGTAGGTGAACCGATTGACCAGCTTAATCATGGTCACAACACGATCAACAGCTGTTGTGAGGAGTAACGTGGGTACCCAGACTGAGCCTGCCTGCAGACAGGCAGCTGTGCAGGTCTCTGGCTGCAGCGAATGCCTGAGCCTGGCACTTGTACTGGAGGGAGCCAGTGACATCGCTTGCGTGCGGTGTGAGCAAGTAACGGATCTGCTCAGGCAGGTGGTGGAACTGAAGGAGGAGGTAGAAAGGCTGAGAGCCATCAGAGAGTGTGAAAGTGAAATAGATTGGTGGAGCCACACCCTAAGGCAAGAGCAGAGGGAAGTGGTTGAACAGGTGATGGATCCCCGTCCCTCCTACCATCTGACTCTGAAGGAAGTTCATTAAGGGACGGGGAGGTATGGAAGGAGGTCCCTCCTCAGAGAGGTAAGCGAAAACACTTGCAATCCCTTCCTCCCTCTCAGTTGCCCTTGAATAACAGGTACGAGGTCTTGGAAGTACAGGACCAGGTAAATGGAGATGGAGGGGTAAATCTATCTAGCGAGTCACCCAGGGCTTGTCACTCACCCCCACGCCTTAGAACTTCCTTGTCCAAGAAGAAAAGAAGAGTAATTGTGGGGGGTGACTCCCTTCTGAGGGGAACAGAAGGGCCCATTTGTCGACCAGATCTGTCCCACAGGGAGGTCTGCTGCCTACCTGGGGCTCAGGTTAGAGATGTTAAAAGGAAACTCTCTGATCTGGTGCAGCCCTCTGACTACTATCCGCTGCTGGTTTTTCAGGTTGGCAGTGATGAAATTATTACAAGGGGTGCAAGGGCAATGAAGAGAGACCTCAGGGCCCTGGAGCGGCTGGTTAGAGGGTCTGGAGCACAATTGGTGTTTGCCTCCATACCTGTTATGAGCAAGGACGAAGTGATAAATAGGAAGAATGTGTGGATTAACATATGGCTATGTGACTGGTCGAAGGCAGGGGTTTGAGTTTTTCAATCATGGGCTGCTATATGAGACACCTGGTTTGCCGGTGGCAGGTGGGATACAGCAGTCCCAGAGAGGGAAAAGGTTTCTGGGGCAGGAGTTAGTGGGGCTCATTGACAGGGCTTTAAACTAGATATGAAGGTGGAAGGGGAGATAACTGGGCCTGTTAGGGACAAGCCCAAGAGAAACGTGCTGGGGCTTGCAGGATGGCGGACAAGGGATGACTCTCAATCTATTGTTTCGTTTGAGGGATTGGATAGTTGTTTAGACCCTGTCCCGCAGGGGAAAAAGGGTACTAGGGCAAGAGTGAGCGGAGCTCACTCACAGAGCTTTAGGTTAGAGTCCAAGTGGGAGGGGGCTGTAGCTGGGTTTGAACTAGGATGGCATTGTTCTAGTATTAATGTAGACTAGAAGGCCTCCTGCCTCCCAAGGGTGCTGCTAGCGTGCTCTGCTTGCTCCCTGAAATGCCTGTACACCAATGCACGCAGCATGGGGAATAAACAGGTGTGGTCTAAAGGTTATGATCTGGTGGCAATTACAGAGACATGGTGGGACAGCTCACATGACTGGAATGTGGTCATGGATGGCTATGTCCTTTTTGGGAAAGATAGGTCAGCAAAGCAAAGTGGTGGAGTTGCTCTTTATGTAAGAGATCGACTAGAATGTGTTGAGTTCTGTCCAGGAGCAGAGGAGGAGCAAGTGGAAAGTCTGGGCTCGAATTAAGAGGCAGGTTGGTATGGGTGACACAGTTGTGGGGGTCTATTATAGACCCTCTGATCAGGACGAAGGAGTTGATGAGGCTTTCTACAGGCAACTGAAAGCAGCCCCATGACTGCATGCCTTGGTCCTCATGGGGAATTTTAACTATCCCGATATTTGCTGGAAGACTTACATGGCCTCATTCACAGTCTAGGAGGTTCCTCCAGTGCACTGATGATAACTTAATGCAAATGGTGGACAAACCAACTAGGAGAGGAGCACTGCTGGATCTAGTGCTCACCAACAAGGAGGGTCTGGTTGAAGCGGTGATGGTCAATGGTAGCCTTGGATGCAGTGACCATGAGATGGTGGAGTTTGGGATCCTATGTGGGAGGAATAGAATACCTAGCAAGGCCACATTTCTGGATTTCCGAAGGGCGAACTTTAGTCTCTTCAATCAATTGCTAAGGGAAGTCTCATGGGAAAGGGTACTAGGTAGTAAAGGGGCACAAGATAGTTGGTCAGCATTCAAGGACTGCTTCTTCCAAGTTCAGGATCAGAGCATCCCAATGGGTAGGAAATCAAGTAAGGGAGCCAGGAGACCAGCATAGTTGAACAAGGAACTGCTGGGAAAACTCAGGTGGAAAAAGAGAATCTATGGATTATGGAAGGAGGGGATGGCCACTTGGGAGGAATATAGGACAGTTGTTAGAGGATGTAGGGAGGCAATTAGGACAGCTAAGGCCTCCTTGGAACTTAATCTTGCGAGTTGGGTTAAGGATAATAGAAAAGGCTTCTTCAAATACATAGCGGATAAAACTAACACAAGAGGTAATATAGGCCCACTGCTGAATGAGGTGGGTGCCCTGGAGACAGAGAATATAAAGAAGGCAGGGGTGCTGAATGCCTTCTTTGCCTCTGTCTTTACTCCTACAGACTCTCCCTGGAGGCAACAGATTCCTAGAGCCCCAGAAGGAGTCAGGATAAAGGAGGAGTTTGCTTTGGTAGATGAGGATTGGGTTACGGATCAGTTAAGCAGTCTGGACACCTATAAATCGATGGGTCCAGATGGAATACACCCACAGGTGCTGAGGGAGCTGGTGGAGGTCATTGCTAGGCCACTCTCCATCATCTTTGATAAGTCATGGGAAATGGGAGAGGTGCCTGAGGATTGGAGGATGGCGAATGTCATGCCAGTCTATAAGAAGTGCAAAAAGAAGGACCTGGGTAGTTATAGACCGGTCAGCCTTACCTCCATCCCGGGAAAGGTGATGGAACAACTTATTCTTGACACCATCTCTAGACATATCAAGGATGAGGGGGTCATGAACAGCAGCCAACATGGTTTTACCAAGGGGAAGTCATGTTTGACCAACCTTATAGCCTTCTATGAGGAAATAACTAGGTGGTTGGATAAGGGGAGAGCAGTGGATGTGATTTTTCTTAATTTCAGTAAGGCATTTGATACTGTCTCCCACAGCATCCTCATAGATAAGCTGAGGAAGTGCGGGCTTGATGATCAGGTAGTGAGGTGGATTGAGAATTGGTTGAATGGAAGAAGGCAGAGAGTTGTGGTCAATGGGGCAGAATCTAGCTGGAGGTCTGTGACTAGTGGAGTACCTCAGGGGTTGGTGCTGGGGCCAGTGCTGTTTAATATTTTCATCAACTACCTGGATGAGGGAACTGAGTGTACCCTCAGCAAGTTTGCTGATGATACTAAACTGGGAGGAGTGGCTGACACACCAGAAGGCTGCGTCACCATTCAGTGAGACCTGGACAGGCCGGAGAGTTGGGCGGGGAGAAACTTGATGAAATTCAACAAGGGCAAGTGTAGAGTCTTGCATCT
>NDXB01001701.1:9119-28604 GCA_002631895.1 Agapornis roseicollis | reverse complement strand
TGAAGACTGAGGCAAAGAAGTCATTCAGAACCTCAGCCTTCTCCAAATCCTGCGCAGCCAGTTTACCTGATACCTTCCGGAGGGGGCCTAAGTTGTCCCTGGTCTGTCTTTTATTTGCAATGTACCTGTAGAATCCCTTCTTGTTATCCTTAACATCCTCCTAGTTGGGGTGCAACACTCCTGAGCTTGTAGCAGATGATCCTTGAAATCATCCAGCAGTCCTGGGCGCCCCTGCCCTCTAGAGCTATATCCCATGGAGTCTTACTAAACAGGTTCCTGACCAAAGTCNCAGCAGTCCTGGGCGCCCCTGCCCTCTAGAGCTATATCCCATGGAGTCTTACTAAACAGGTTCCTGAAGAGACCAAAGTCTGCTCTCTTGCAGTCCAGGGCAGTGAGTTTGCTGCACACTCTTCTCACTGTCCTGAGGATCAAGAATTCTAGCATCTCATGATCACTGCATCCAAGGCTGCCCTGAAACGTCACATTTCCAACTAGCCCTTCTCTGTTGGTGAGCACGAGGTCAAGCAGGGCACCTCTCCTTGTCGGCTCCTCTATTACTTGCAGAAGGAAGTTGTCTTCCACACAATCGAGGAACCTCCTGGATCACTTGTGCCGGGCCGCGCCGTTGCTCCAACAGATGTCAGGGTGGTTGAAGTCCCCCATGAGAACAAGGGCCTGAGAGTGTGAGGCTTTTCCTATTTCTCTGTAGAGGCTTCATCCACAGAGTCCCCTTGACCAGGCAGTCTGTAACAGATCCCCACAGTTAAGTCTCCCATCACTGTCTTCCCTTTAACCCTGACCCACAAATTCTCTGTTAGCTGCTCACCTGTCCCCAGAGAGAGTTCCATAGTCTCCAGCCTATCTCTAACATAAAGGCAACTCCCCCTCCTTGCAGTAAGTTGAGGTACTAACAGAAGAAAGATTGAGACTGAGCTAATAATTTGGATCCTGAGGAGGAGTCTAGATCCAGAAGCTTCCTAGGGAGGGCTGGAGAAGACTACTCACCTAAGAAAGGGGGAAAACAAGGGAATGCACGCAACCATGAATTCTTCTCTAGTAACAGAAATTGCTAATCATGGGAGTGCCTCAACTTCCAAGATTTCTTTTTTTGTGCAGGAAAGTGCTTTTATCTATTCAAGATCAATAGTCCTGTACTTTGCTCTGACAGCAGCTGCCCAAAGCCAGATCTGAAAATGCTGACTGGGCCTTAGAATCAAAGTACATGACAACATATAGCAGTGTGGAAACTTACTTTTTATAGTGGAGTACATTTCATTCTCTTTTAAAGTTTTTAATGCATTTTAGCTAATGATAACAAATTCACCCCATTTATATTTGGTGCCATTTCACTGTTAGCTACAAATAAAAGTGAAGGACAGTGCTTGGTTCCGGGCCTCACAGATCACAGCTTTGTACTTCATTGGGTTTCTGCATGGCAGTTTCTTTTATCAACCAGCATTCAGTGTGTTAAATATCTGGAACATGCTTACAGGACAGCTTTTGGAGCAAGTCCTGACAGTATATTCAATACTAACATGGCAGATTTCAAAATAATAATTTTAGAAAAAGACAGGTAATAATAAGGTAACAATAAATATAAAAATCTATCAAGTTACCTGCAGGTATCAATACACCAAGCAAACTCACCACTTCAGCCATTGTTTAAATTCTTTGATTCTAGTTAGGAAGAAGTGATCTGAAATATGGCCAAGACAATGACAGTATTTGTATGTAAATATTACTCAACAGGCTTTAGGGATTTAAGGAAGGTTTCAAAACTTTAATCTCTTAAAAAAGCTTTTCTTTGCTTTGAAAGCATGTACCTATTTGCAACTGATTGCATTCCAACTGCCTACAGAAACTTAGGCAACCACAAGTTAGCTGTTTCACTATGTCATGGTACCACTTAAAACAGGCATGTAATGTAAGTTAGCATAATCTTGTAGGATACTGTTTTCTGTCCTTAGGAGTGTTTGATGCCATTATATTCCTTTTTCTTAGTTATTCACATAAGAAAATGCATACTATTTTACTAACAGCATGAATTACTTTCTTTAGTTTGATTATTATAATTACACTCTGCTGATACTGACTGATATCCACAGCAACTGCAACTAAAAACTACCCCTTTTTTATTCCCACAGATGCTTGGTTTTTTGTTTTTTGGGTTTTATTTTTCTTGAATGGTGAAAGACAAGTGTAGCTACATTTGGAATTAGAAGAGATCAGTCCAAACTTTAGATAATGGTACAGACCATCCTCCAACATCTATACTGGTTTCATGAAGTCCTAATGTGAATTACAGTAAGGTCTATGTAACAAATTTCTATTCCAAGAAACTTAGAAAATGCACAGTAGAGTTTGACTGTAATAATTGACACAATAGCACATACTGAAAATTTTTCTAGAGTTTGTTTAAAGACAAGGGCTCAGAATCACTATTGGATGGATGATAGCAGAACTCAGGTCTGCTGGTGACCTCAACAAGCTGTAGGCTTAGCTGTGTCATGATTTGATGGGATGTCAATATGAAGTATGTTGGCATACAGTGTGTAAATCCTATATTAGAATCCAACAAGAATGACTTCCTAAATTATGTTGCCATTCAGTATCACTGTTTCTGAATGCCTTCAGTTATGAGCTGAAATGCCATACACTGAAGACAGTCAGAAATGTCATTAAGTCATTTTAGCCAGAATTGTGCTTGAGAAATTCAATTGCCTTTCCTTGAAAGAATGCCCTCTATGACCAGGAAGTATCAATCTTTATTATTTAAACCTACTGACTATAGTTTATGCACTTCCTGGCACTAAAAAGATAGTGTAAATGTACATGGAAGCAAAATACAGAGCTTTGATGGTGATAGGTTTTCTTCAACTACCCTTGACAATGCATGAATTCTAGTTCTGTTTGTCTTTTATCAAATCGCACAGACAAAATACATTAGTCAAAAATGCATGCTCTTGAACAAGAGAGATATTAAGAGCTCATGAGATCAAGTTTAGATTTAATGTTTGAGAACTGATATTAATTCTGGTGTGGGAACATGTTGATGATTGCTTTCATGGAGTGCACTTAGACATCTTTTACCTTCCAGGGTAAACTGAAGTAGCCACTGCAATTAAATATTTTAATTTAACTGTTCTCTGAATCAAATTTCACACTGACCCATGTGGAAAGCATCAAGCAGATTTTTTTCTTCCTAGAATATAACTGATTTTCCTGACAGATGCTTGTGTTTCACAACAGCATCCATGATATAGCTATGGAAACTAACTGAAGAAGGTGTCAATGAAAATGTTCAGTATAGGGTGGATATAATAACTCAGATAATATATTTTGATAGGTAATTTCCTCTCATATTTGATAATACTCTTGATAAGCAGGAAACAGCAAAAAGAGGAAGGAAACAATGTGTCTACATGTCTAAACCCCAAATTATATTTAATCTTCATAACAAAAGAGTTTATGCATTTGGAAACAATAGAGGCAGTGGGATCTATGGCTTAAGTCCAACAAGCGCAAGTAAAAGACACATCTGTTGGGAATGATCAAGGTAATTTTGGTTTTAAGGATGGAAACTAGATTCAAGGTCACATTGAAGCTCCACTTTTCATCAGTTCAAATGACAAAAAACACTTACAGTGATTGCAAGCCTAAGTTTCCTTGAACAGCAAGAGAAAAATAAGACTAACATATTCTAAAGCAAAGTGTGCAGAGCTTTCCATGTACAAAATCATGCTACTTGCTGGCATACCAATTTGAAACAGTGCATCAGGAGTCACATGTCTTCTGGGTCAAAAAGCCTTCAGATGATGAAATCTGGAGTGTAGCTAATCTGCAGAATAGGTTAAAGACATATTACACATAAAGATTGTAGCATTGCTAAAGCTGTCTGATGCTGCATATTTGAAGACCATTATTGTCAAAAGCTTTTAAATCAAATCAACATTTACTACTTAAACCTTCCAATTTCACTTTGCTGTGGAAAATAAGGCACATAATTTATGACTGTCCTTTAGACTCCCTCTAAAGATAACAGAGGGAGGTAAATGCTTCTGGAAAATTAGGTTCTTTTGAGATCACTGTTTAAGCTAGGTGGTTACCACCGATCTCCCCTGACTACCAGGGTAGTCAACAGGCACACTTCAGACTACGTACCTGTTCAACAGCTGCCACTATTGAGCAGAACCCCATTGCAAAGCTTGTGAATTATTTGTACTCTTTCATATGAAAACATATATAGAATATTTATAAGGTACCTCTGAGGCTATCTGAATTCAAAGCTACTTTTAAGACAGATGAGGAATTCTTCCTAGATTTTAACCTGTAAGAATGTATCTGAGTTTGGATGCTTAAGGAGCCTTCTGTGGATCTTTAAAGTTTCACCGTTACTGTCTGTTGTTCAGATCTGCTTTAAAAAACATTTATCTAATGTTGCTCTTCCTTGCCCCTTAAAAGGCACCATATGCACAGGACTGCCTGATTAACTGCACCCTCACATTCAGTCAGGCTAAAGAATTTTCCTTTTCAGGTGATTTCAGTTGTTACATAGAAACTTGTTAAATTAAGTGAGAAAATTTCTTTCAGTTGCACTCAAAACTACTGACAGCTGAGACGGATTAAACACTAAACTGAAGCTGAAATATTTAATCAATCACAAAGTACTGTTTTGTGAAGTTGGGAGAATGCAGGAGAGGTGAGTATATTCTGTAATTGCCATTATTTGTGTGGTTTTATGACAACCTTCAACCAGTCACCTTTGAGAACTTTCTGGCAGCTTTGAGAAAGCTTTTAGAATACAAAAAAAGCAATGGAGTCAAAGAAAAATAACCTTTTCCATGTCTCTTAATGCAGATTTCCTAGAATATAGTACTTGTTATTTTCTAACTCAGACACACGACAAACATGGATAATGAATTATTTGGTAGAAATTAAATTCAGTTTTAACTGAAACCAGGCACAAAACTTCAGGAAAGAGTGATCTTCTTGGAATGTATGTCACAGACAGCAGGTAGCAAAGTAAGATTAACATCAATGTCACTGGTGAAAAAATAATTGAATTTCCTAAGGAGAAGTTAATAAAACATGAGATCTCATCAACCTACATTCTGTTTAAGTTTGGATTTATATATCCAAAATCCACTTATTATGTGAAGCAGGAGAATAGTCTGCCTACTTTCCAGGACAGTTTGTTATTTACATATCTACCTTACTAAACCCTTTTCTCCTTAGCATGGAAATCCCTTGAGCCTGTCTGCCATGCAGCACTTGTAGAGAGACCTTCTCTGGTAAGATAAGAACATTTGTAGCAATCTAGGCTTGGGGCAAAAAGCACAGAAGCTTCATTTACATTTCTGGAAATACACAGAAGTTTAGATTTGTCAGAACTAATGCTTATTTCCTTTGACATGGTGGTGATATTTCCATTCCATGTAGTCATTTTCAGTTTAGGAAATTCATTCAGAAGAAAGCCATTTAGTCAGCTCTTATTGAAAAAGCACTCAAAAGACACAGGTCACCTAGAAGCTGACTTGAGCTGACCGTTAATTTTCTTCAGTCCTGATTTACTAAGTTAGTTATTATTTTTAGGGGAACAAATGATGAGCTGGGCAGCCCAGCCACCTGAACCTGAATAATTTCATTAGTTTGTAGACTGCTGTGCAGAAACAGAAGAAGCCATATCATCACACTTTTTCAGTTCTCAGGACAAAATTAAGCATACTGCATCCCAAATGGGTGGAGGCACTGGACATACAGCATCAGTTCCCTAAAAATGTAGGAGGGATTATTTTATGGAAGCATTTGTGTTTACAGTCAATGGATAGGAAAAAAAAATGGACAACAAACAAACAGAAAGACCCCACAACACACACACCCCCAAGTAAATTAATTTTAGAATCCCCTTCAGAATTCCTCAAGCATAAACCCCTTTCCTCTCCCATCATTTGCTTGGACAGCTGCATTTTACCACAACCATAGAATCATAGAATAGTTTGGGTTGGAAGGGACATCTACAGGTCATCTAGGCCAATCCTCCTGTAGTGAGCAGGGACACTTGCAGCAAGACCACGTTGCTCAAAGCCCTGTCCAAACTAGCCTTGAATGTTTCCAGGGATTAGGCATCCAGTAACTCTCTGGGGAACCTGTTCCAGTGCCTCATCACCCTCTGTAAAAAATTTCTTTCATATGTCTAGTCTAAATCTGCAATCTTTTAGCATCAAACTATTACCCATTGTCCTATTGCAACAGGGCCTGGTAAAAACTTTGTCCTCATCTTTCTTTTAGTCCTCACTTAAGTATTTGAAAGGCTGCTCTAAGGTCTCCCCAGAGTCTTCTCTTCTTCAGGCTGAACAAGCTCAGCTTTCTCAGCCTTTCTTCACAGGAGAGGTGTTCTAGTTCTCTGGCTATTTTTGTGGCCCTCCTCTGGACCCTCTCCAACAGGAGAACAGTGTCTTTCCTGTGCTGAGGACTCCAGAGTGAACATAATGCTGCAGGTGGGGTCTCACGAGAGCAGAGTAGGTGACTCCTGGACCTGAGGAGTGGGAGAAAGCATAGAAAATTTGAAAGCAATGGCTCACATGTAAACAATCTGCTGCAGTGCAGAATTGGTGCTGCTTTCTATATTGATCTATACAGCCAGATGTGTGTGCACTCTGTGTGTGTGTGGATATCCGCATGGGACAGGAGAACTCCCCTGAGTCTTAAAGTCCGTGAGATTTGGCTGCTGCTGGACCAACATATCCTTTGGGCTGTGGCTCCATTAATGGCAGCTTCCACAGTTTTGTTGCTTGTAAATCAAGGTCTCTAATCTCTGTAAAGAACACTAGCAGTCCACCACTGTCAACAGTTATGCCAGTACAAATGTTAATTGTAAATGTGTTGCACTGATGTACACAAGATTTCCAAATGTACATGAAAGAAAATTATACCTTGCTTAAGTTTCATTGTATTAGTCACCAATTTGAACCTCATCAATGTGGTTACACCTGTGGGAAAAATGCTGGGAACAGTGCTCGGCTGTGAAGTATCAATTCCTTAAATTACTGAAAGATTTAATTTGTTTGTCTTTATCGTATTAGCTCTGGCCATGTTTCACATTCTTGACAGTATGTAGTTTTGCTGAAGAGAGCTACAGAAAAGGATACATGATCTGAATACGTGCTTCCATTAGATCATTGTGTAGTAGTCTGGAAACTCATTTGAATTGTTAATTGTCTTTTTTTTTCTTTTTTAATGTGTTGTGCGTGTCATGCATTAAATATCTGGCACAGTTTAACAAACAGATGTGTTTTTTAGGCTGCTCACTCATTATTTGACTGAGTTTAGTTAAAATTATTAATCTTTTTGTGATACATATGTATTTTTAGCAAAGTGTCGTGGTTTAAACCCAACCAACCACGCAGCTTGTTCACTCACTCAACCCCCCCTTCTTGCCCTCCCCTGCTTCCAGAGAGATGGGGGGAGAATCAAAAGAATGCAACTTCCACATGGTTGAGATAAGAACAGTTTAGTAACTAAGGTATAACACAAATCACTGCTGCTACCACCAATAATAATAATGATACAGGAAAAGAATACAGCATCCCATCAACCACAACAGATAACTCACGACACCCCACCAACCGAGTGCTGACCGACCACCTCTTCCAACCACCCCGAGAGAACTAGGCCTTCCGGATCACTCCCAGTTACATCCTGGGCATGACGTGCTATGGTATGGAATACCTCTTTGGTCAGTTTGGTCCTGTCAGTACAGTCCTGTCCCTCCTTCCTCCCAGCTTCCCCTCCTCCCCGGCAGAGCATGAGGCTCACAAAGTCCTTGGTCAGGGCAAACATCGCTCAGCAACAACCAAAAACATCGGCCTTATCAGCCTTGTTCCCGAGCTAAGTCAAAACACCAGCTACTAAAGAGAAGAAAAACTGACTGCAACTGCTGAACCCAGGACACAAAGAAAGAATAAAATATATTTCTTACAACTGAATGCACTTAAATTTTGGATTTCTGACCAGTTGTGAAAAAGGTCAGTGTCACTGTGCAAATACAAAGGAACATCACCAGAACTTTCACCATAATTCACATGGGAACTGCAAGTTTTATTAGGTCTAACACAAGAAATACTGCATACATATGAATCAGGAAGAGATCTATGCAAATACACTGTTTCCTTCTATTATTTGAATATCTCTCATAGAATATTTTTCCATATACATCTCTGTATATTATACTGCAGGTTTTCTTTGTAGGAACATTATTTATTGAAGCAGACACTCATAATGTTGTACTTTGGTCCATACTGGAAAATCACAGTGTGTTTTATCACTTTGATATTGAAACACAAGGCTTCTCTCTAAAAAGAGCAGAGGCAATGGCAATGCCCCCTGCACTGGGGGATAGCAGAGAGTAGGCAAGGTTTGTTGCTGTGTGCTATAACCCTGTGTTCCCCCTCTCATTTGCCCTTCATAGCTGTGTGGTCTTATACCCTGGCCAGCACTAAAATGAGTTTCAGTGGCTAAGCAAGCTCCCAGCGTGCACCCCCCAGCCAGAGGGACCAGAATAAAGTCAGTTCTGTATCTTCTCCTTTCAAGAAAGGACTCGTGTTTACCTGTCTCACTCACATATATTATGCTGATTTCACTAATGTTTGCAGGGTGCTTTGGTATGTCCCAAAAGCAGGTTGAAAAGGAGCTGTAAAGTGTAATCATCATCATCACTGTCATCATTATTTGCATAAGATGAAGACCTACCATTAAATGTACGTAACTCCTGTTCTTTATGGATAAAATGTTGAACTATATACAGTGTCACCTTCATCTTCCTCTTCTAACACTGCACATATTAGGCAGCAGGAGGAATTCTTTTCACATGTGCACAGTGCCACCCACTGTTCTACAGAAATTTTTCTCTGCTCTAAGCTCTCTCCTGTGTTGCATTTGTCTGGCATCTCCATTTCCTCTTCTTTATTTGCTGTACCACAGGTATATGTCACAAAATGACAATTTATCTCCTGTGAGCGTTCATCTCACTTGACCTATGAGGCTAGTGCTTGTTCACACACCTAAGCCAGTAATAAATGTTGTGCCTATTGTATTTGTGCACTGATTCATGAACAAGCTGTACACAGTTTGTGGAACAGACTTTTCAAATGGCAGTAGCTGTCTGTGTCCTAAATAGATAAAATCTGTTCAATTCTTTTCTTTTCTTTTTTTTTTTTTTTCTTTCTGGGGGAAAACGGCCAGCACCGGAAGGTATGATCCAAAATTTACTGAAGGTGATGAGAACTTCTAACCTTGAATCTGTCCCNTTTAGTGTTTTTTTTTCAAAAAAATTAAAATTTGTTAAATTTTTTTTTTTTTTTTTTTTTTTTTTTTTCTTTCTGGGGGAAAACGGCCAGCACCGGAAGGTATGATCCAAAATTTACTGAAGGTGATGAGAACTTCTAACCTTGAATCTGTCCCTTTCAGAGAGAGAAACTGCTATGTATCTATTTTAGCAGGAGAAATTATACATCTATTCTTTTCTTCCAAACCTCTTTGTGTGCCAAACAAGAGCTATTCAGTGTTCAGCATGCAGACACCCCACCTTGTTTACCACATTTCCTCACTGCCCGAATATATGAAACCATAAAGCGTTTCTCCCCTGTGGTATGGAAGGCTGAAGTACACTAATCTGCAAATCAGTTACTTGAGTGAGAAAAACTGTTGGTTGGTATCACTTTTTTTTTTTTTTTTTTTTTTTTTTTTTTTTTTTTTTTTTTTTTTTTTTTTTTTTTTTTTTTTTTACACTCTTTGGACAGTATCAGCAAAATTTACCCAGCTTAATGTGCCAAATAAGCAGTAATTTATTCATCATCTTGTCTGCCTCCAGAGCAAGTCTGGCAAAAAGCAACTGCAAAGCATATGATTAAAAAAACCTAAACTGTTGTCCCTCTCCCTCTCCTAAGCTAAGGGTTGTCTAGACACCCTTTATTGTCTAAACCTAAACTTCAGCTTTGTCATGATTTGGATCTCTCACTGCAATTCATATCTGTGCAGGGAAATGATTCATTTAAGGGTCAATCTGCTAAACTGGAGAAAAGGCATGACTAGAACTGAGCAAAGGGAATAAATGACTGGATAATTAATTTCCATTTTCAAAAGCATCCTTAACACCTAATGTTTTGGAAACCTAGAAGGAAACCAGTAAGTCTAACAAGATCCTATCGTATGTTATGACTTTATAGAAACTATTGCTATATGTTGTGTATAGAATGCATCTAAGTGGAGTTACTTTAAAATGTAATCTTACATATTCTGTACCCTTATGTGAGGATTTTACCCAAAACATTCTGTAGCTGCCAAGAAGAATTAAAATGCTACTAAACTTCAGTAGTACAAAACTTGTGAGGGCTAAGACTAAGGTAGGCATGAATAAACTCTATTAATCAGAGATTTTTAATGCTACTAGTGACACAGGCATACCAGTAATAAGAATAAGAAATTCTGAGAATTTTTATATACTGATAAACAAATAACTGAGAATAAAAGAGTTTGTCTAGAGAGTTTGAGGAACAGAGAAATACAGACATAATAAGATAGGAAAACATCTGTTTCCATTTGAAAGCATAGGTAGCAAAAATGAGCAAAGTCATCTAATATGTGCTTGGAGATGTCCACAGTTAAGGAAAAAATCTCAGGGAAACTGAACACATGAGACTACCTCAAGTTTTGTCATGTGTACTATTAAATCATTAAGTAACAGTAGAGCTGTTTGTGCATTAACAAAATCTGTTCTTGTCCATAATTATGGACAATATTATGGACATTATTATGGTTTTAATAATGGTAAGCTTGGTTATGAATGAGATGGTCAACTGCTCCTGTAGATGCTGCAATCCAAACTATAGCTTCTTAAAATTCCCATTCAAAATGTCAATTTAAAGAGATGCTTAGGGCATACAGATGCCTATGTTCTAACCTGTAAAGGTACCCTGAGTACCAACAGATCTGCTTTTGGTCTGACCAGAACTGCATAATAGTACTACACTGTGCAAGCCAAGTTATGAAGACTCCTTAGCTCCACCAGGATTTGCAGACCTTGCATACATGGGAAATGCTATGCTTGGAGAACAGTTGAGGTCCTGACTCAAATGAAAAGGAAATGGTACAAATTACATACAATCTGCCAGTGGACTCCACCTTCAACAGGCCAAGATGTGTTAGGAACGATCATCAGTAATCTCCTGGAGGAATGAGTGTGTTTCACTCTCTCCCAATGAAATTAGTCCATTCTTCCAAATTAACTAAGTATGAGAAAGAACAAAGTTACATAGCACCAAATATCAAAATAAGGCTACCAGCACAGCATCCCCACTTCTAAATTCTTCTGTGTGTCTATCTTTTGAAAGTGGTAACAGGCTACTAAATTACTCAGGAAATTCTATGCAAATCGCATAATGCAACAGCAGGTGGCACTGTCACGTAAAAACTCGGACAAGTGTTGGCATCTAATCAGGTTTTACCCATAGATAACGGAATAGAAAAATGAGTGACATGCAAAGTTGCACAGAATAATTAAATATTGTTTACTAAATATTCTCATTAATCTATAATTTTTGAGTCTTGCAATGTTCTAATCCTGGATCTGATTAATTACATTTGCCACAACATTCACGCTGATTCTGTTTGCTTTGTTCATCATCGCTACAGTAGCAGTTCTACACTTGCAGTAGAAGTAAGCTGAAGCATACATAATTATTTCCTCTAAAACTGATAAGCACCATATAGCTAATTATCTCTGAAGCTGTATTAACAGAGGAAAAACAACTCTGACCCTATCCTAAAAGCAACAGCTTCTTACAGAATGTCCTGGTTTCAGCTGGGATAGTTACATTTTTCCTAGTAGCTAGTGCAGTGCTGTGTTTTGGCTTCAGTTTGAAAACAATGCTGATAAGCAATGTCTTAGTTACTGCTCAGTAGCACTTACCCTGATCAAGGGCTGTTTAGTCTCTCTGCTCTTCCAGTGAGGAGAGGCACAAGAAGACAGGAGGAAGCAGAGACAAGACACCTGACCCTAAATAGCCAAAGGGGTAATCCATACCGCAGCACATCATGCCCAGTACACAAGCTAGGGGGGAAGTTACCCTGAAGGGACAGGTCATTGGTCAGGTCAGCCTGAGTATTGGTTAGAGGGTGGTGAGAAACTGTATAGTGCACCACTGGCATTTATTGTTGGGTTGTTTTTTTTTTTTTATTTTCCCTCTTAGTTTTATATCTCACTCCTAGTTATTTCCATTATAATTATAATTTTCATTATTACCATTATTAGTAGTATTATATTTTACTTTAGTTATTAAATTTCTTATCTCAAACTATGGGGTTTACAATTTTTCTATTCTCTTTCCCATCCTGCCCAGGCAGAGGGGAACGGGTGAGCAAGTGGTTGCGTGGTCCTGCTGGGTTTAAACCACAACACTGAAATACTTACCACATGACTGGAAATAATCAGACACTTCCTGAATGAACAGCGGAAGCAGTCTGCCCATTCTGAAGTACCAATAGTTACAGCCATAACAGTTCATAAGTATCCGCTATAATCACCTCTGGAAAAGGCCCCAAAACACATGCTCCCTGTTCAATATCTATGAGATGCCTTTGAGTGCTTCTGCCCTATACATCTGTAATGCAAGCTGATATGTGTTTTTCAAACCCCTTTTTCCCATACTAAGGCCAAATTACTGAAGCAAACAATTTACACAGAGCCATGCAATGGATAAATAGCTACAGGTCATGATTACAGTACCTAAGCCAGCTGTCAAAAAAGCAAGTGTTTAACAGCCAGTTCCTCTCTGCTATGACAGAATGAGATCCCTGGATCAGAATGGAGGATGTGTTGGTCTAGTTTGTATTGGACTGAACTAAGAAAAGGTCTGTTTCATTTTGGGTCAAACATCTGTAAAGCGTAAAATTGCATAAAAGAGGATATTACATCAAGCATGTGTTTATAAATCTGACTGTGGTTGTGACTCCTCCCAGGTGCCATCATCACAGAGCAGAGCACCACTGTAGCCTGCCCTCCACCATGGGAACCCTGGAACACAGCACCAAACGCCACACACTACACAAAGCGACATCATGGAGCAGAGAACTAGTCCACCAATTCCTCTGCCATGAGGAAACACCACATCAGGCCCCATCAGGATACAGAGAGGTGCCAAACGAAGCAAAGAGGCATTGCTGTGACCCTATATATTATAGAATCATAGAATAGTTACGAGCTGGAAAGGACCTTAAGATAATCTAGTTCTAACCCCCCTTCCATGGGCAGGGAGACCTCACACTAAGCCATGCCACACAAGGCTTTGTCGAACCCGGCCTTGATTTAAAGCGTTCAAATACAATGAGATCATTTAAGAATCATGACTTTGAATACTAAATAGTTTATTTTAATTCTCCATTTTAGGTTTGTATTATGAACAAAAGATCACTATTTTCTTAAAAAGCATGAAAACCAAGACTTTCATTTATTTTGCATAAAATAAATAATGAGATTACTGTCTGACATCATAGGAATTCTAGAGCCATGACTTTACAGAAAACTGGAAAAAATACAAGATTTTGAAGACAATTGTAGCACTTTAAGTAGAGATTTTTAATAAATGTGTAGTTATTCATATAGAAGGACGCTCATCCTAGAAGAAAATTTGATACATAAACATTACCTTTGTCCTGCACTGGAAAATACAGATTAATAAAAACAAAATTAAAAATTATTCCATTGTGTAAACACTGTAGGAATCTTTCTGGAATATTTGAGTCTTGCAATGTAACAATGCATTTGTGTTTATCACTGAAAAGCCAAGTTTGTGAATTATCTTGTCATTCCAAGTCCTGTTTAATCAAGGTTTGCTAAATTAAATGAGCAAATACTAGTGGCCTGCTCAGAAACAGTAGGTAAACTTTGGAGCCCCTTTCAATTACATTAATTTCTCTAGGCTTTCTCTGTAGTTAATGTTAGGCTTTCTCCCTGTCTACTATAAGAAATCTAGAGAGACACTGTTCAAGCCAGATGTGAGAGTGCAAGGACATGACATGCAATTCTTTTAGCCATTGCCTTCATTTCTGGTCTGTTCAGCATCCCATACAAACATGCTGCCTTCAGATAAGCAGTACAAGCAAAACTCTCCCTGTTTGTAAGAAACAGAGTGTAAATGCCACAGGAGGTACACATGCTGATGCACAATTAGCACACAAGCAGAACATGTCCTTGCTGGATCTTCCAATGGAAGGCCAAATCTCACCTATGCTGCTGATATCTGTAGCTCACAGCTGAATACCCTTCTTCTTTTAGTAAGGGTCAACTCTCTTTACAGTGCTTTCAAAACCTGTTTTGTACCAAGCCTCCTCTCAGAAGTAGGAAGTAAAGGACTACATGAAAAACCCTGGAAAAAAATCCTTCTAACCTAAATACTTAAATCTGTAACGCCAGGTCCCTTAAAAGCCACTTCACGTGATTTTGGGAGTTTGATGTTTAGTATATGTTCTAAACTATTCTGCTGCCATACAAGATTAACTTGCAGGAAAAAAATAAAGAAAAGAAAGAGTTGTTCAATTTAAGTTTAAGCTACATGAAATTCAAACACATGCTGTTTTAAAGTCTTCAAAAGGCATATAAACCATTTGGGTGGAACAGCAGAAGCAATTATTTGCTATCAGCAAGACCTTTGCTTCAAGTATTAGCAGGCCACATTCCCAGATACATAAAAGCAATGCTTCAAGTTGAATAAGCTTATTCTAATTTATTTAATCTTGTTCCAATTTATTCCAACCAAGAATCTGTCCCAGTACCTTTAAACTTCTTTATGCTACTTTGTCCCCCAATTATATTTCAGTGCAATGATTCCATCATAACTACCTGATTAGATGATGTAGTTAACAGGTAAGCACATTTTTCTTTTTGACAACTTTGTAAAACACAAGAATAATCTTTCTCTCTTTTGTGCTCCAAAACTTGTACTGCTATGATGGTGCTTGTACTCTGAATCATACCACATGAAGTTTAACCATGACAAGTGGAAGGTCCTACACCTGGGTCGGAGCAATCCCAGGCACAGGTACAGGTTGGGCAAAGAGGAGATTCAGAGCAGCCCTGCAGAGAAGGACTTGTGGGTGGTGGTTGATGAGAACATGAACATGAGCCGACTGCAGTGTGTGCCTGCAGTCCAGAAAGCCAATCATATCCTGGGCTGCATCAAAAGGAATGTGACCAGTAGGTCAAAGGAGGTGATCCTGCCCTTCTACTCTGCTCTTGTGAGACCTCAGCTGGAGTATTGTGTGCAGTTCTGGTGTCCTCAACATAAAAAGGCCACATGGAGCTGTTNTCTACTCTGCTCTTGTGAGACCTCAGCTGGAGTATTGTGTGCAGTTCTGGTGTCCTCAACATAAAAAGGACATGGAGCTGTTGGAACAAGTCCAGAGGAGGCCACAAGGATGACCAGGGGGCTGGAGCACCTCCTGTACGAAGACAGGCTGGGAAAGTTGGGGCTGTTCAGCCTGGGGAAGAGAAGGCTGCGTGGAGACCTCATAGCAGCCTTCCAGTATGTGAAGGGGGCCTATAGGAATGCTGGGGAGGGACTCCTCATTAGGGACTGTAGTGACAGGACAAGGGGTAACGGGTTCAAACTTAAACAGGAGAGGTTTAGATTGGATCTAAGGAAGAAATTCTTTCCTGTGAGGGTGGTGAGGCACTGGAATGGGTTGCCGAGGGAGGTTGTGAGTGCTCCATCCTTTGAACACAATCAGTGTTCAAGGCCAGGTTGGATGAAGCCTTGGGTGACATGGTTTAGTGTGAGGTGTTCCTGCTTATGGCAGGGGGGTTGGAACTAGATGATCTTAAGGTCCCTTCCAACCCTAACTCTTCTATGATTCTATGATTCTATGATTCTATGCTAAAATTGTTGATGTTTGTAACTGTTGATGGTTATAACTGATCTTGTAACATGTGAGAGCAAGTCATTGGGCTTATCTCTGATCTCACCTCCACCAGTATATTTTATGTACTGCTTCAGTGAAATAAAGTCACTGAGGTCTTTAGGAGAAGAAACAGAATAAATAGACCAGTAAAAACCAAAACCAAAACCAAAAACATTTATTTATAACTCTTTTGCTGTGTTGTATTTTAAAAATTCATTAATCATTCACTAGGTGGGGCTGATACCTCACAACCAAGAAAAGGACTAAAAACTGGAAAGTAATTGCTTCAGTAAAAGTAATGCTTTCATTCCAAGGAAAAGCTTTGGTAGGGTAAAATTATTAATTAACCTTAGATGAGATTTGCTTGAGGTTTGACTTTGTATATATTAAATTTTACTCATTTAACTATAAGGTATTTGAATTCTTTTAACATGTATACCTTGGGTTTAACTTTTTAAGTGCATGTCTACTCTTATTTGATATTCCTATGGGTACCTGAGATACATTCTTAGGACTAGCAGATATGATAGAGTCATAGAATCATAGAATAGCTAGGGTTGGAGAGGACCTTAAGATTATCTAGTTCCAACACCACTGCCAGAAGCAGGGACACCTCACACTAAAATATGATATGATGCAAAATATATAAAAAAATCCATGCTTCCCGAAGGCAGCAAGAGAAGGCCAAGAAGCAGAAGCACATTGTACATCTAAGCAAATTACGCCTTGACTTCTTATATGGACATTTAACCAAGCTTCATGCATAAAATTGCCAGAGATCTCAAAAAGTTTAGAAATGTATTTTAAATGCTGTATAATCCTACAAAATCTGGCTAACAAGTTTCAGATCAAGATAAAACTTCTGTGAAATTAATGCATTTCCTTACACCTCTGTCCGTAAGATCCTGTAATACTCCACAGGCTTTAGAACCCTAAAAGTCAAAATCAAGCAAAGAATCACTCAGTGTTGCAAAACTACTTTGTAAACTGTTGAACCCAAACCCTGAGTTTTTAGCCATTTAGGACTGTCATCTGTGAATTCATTATTAACGCTACCTAAGGAGACTTCCTGGAGTCTGATAGACTATGAATTCTCACTTATTTGCAAGCATTACATATTTGGTCAAAGCTATACCAAGTCTCATGCAACCTGAAGAAAGAAGTGAAATCAATCAGCACACCCATCACCATCCCTAGGAAATTCTGTCTGACAACAGTGAAAGTTTTACAATAATTGGAGACATTAAACAGATTTTTTCTGACAGGCTCATACCCATAAACATACATCTACTGACATCTATAAAAACATTGCCTGCTGGAGTTTTAATAAGTGAACACCAAAGATACTGACACTGAAGCAACTGTAATTGGAATACTGTATCTGAGTGCAATCAATACTAACATATCTAGCTTTATAGAAGTTTAAGGTGATTCCTTTCATACATTTGCTTACATGCCATTATTTCCTCTTGTTATGTGCATTCAAGTTACTAATGCTGTGTGAGAATCATCTGTGAAATGATTTATTCTTCACAGTAAAGCCTACAATAAAGAACGTGGGTTCTATCTGTTGAACAGAAATTATCACGATTGCTTATTACTCCACAGATATAACAAGATATGACCAGATTATTTAGAACCCAGTATTCTCTTACAAAATAAATGTCATGAAACAACATTAGTCCCCACACCCACAATCAGGTATGTACGTCACAGTGTATGAAACAAAGGGAACGGTTCCAGTGAGCATTCAGGTCACATTGTTGATCTAGTTGAAAACCTTGGAAAATTTGATATGGCTAGTTAATGAGATACTATTTATACAAATCCAAAATATTGAAATTGAGGAACAAGGATTGTTTCTGTCCACAGAAGTTTTCTCAGAATTGCATTCCCAAAGCTCTCCGTAAGACAGGGTTACCTCACCCAGCACAAATAAACTCTGGTGCATGAGCTAAGAAGTCAAACAACACACATTTTCTTCTATGCACCCAGAAGCAGTGACTCCCCCAAGGTCAGTATTTTATCAAGCAGTCTTACATAACCCAGATCCCTCCAAATATTCAGTCACCTGGAAGCATGAGGTGTCCTGGAGTGGTACAACTCAATTACACATGGCAGCAATTAACTGTCATGATGTATAACGGTACTTACCTATTTCACAGTGATGTTGTAAGAATTAAGTAAATATTTAATTTCTAAAAGATTTTGTGACATCCAGGACAAATTATGTAATTTATAAAATACAAAGCATTTTCATAATTATTATAATAAGTGTGCGATACACTTGCAATAAGTAATTGTGTTGGTAAGCAAGAACTAAAAACTACATTGATTTAAGTAGTAAAGAATTATTTTGGTTTTACAAAAACATTAAAAATTACAAAAAAAAGTAAAATAATCTGGAGTCAGGTCCATTTGGGTAACCATAGACAACTGCAATGTTAATACCTTATCACGGCCATTCTCTAGCCTTCCCTTGCCATCAGGGACCTTTGTAAGGTGTGATTCATCTCTTCCTAGAGTAGAGGTGTATAAAACAAATAAAGAATTGCTTCTTTGAAGCTCCTATTTCTCTTCTTTGGCTGAAGAGGCTAAAGGTGACTGGCAGGGCAAAGAAACGTCTGCTTTTCCTAGGCAAACAAAGTTGGTCAACTATGCACGTCCTATGCAAGCTCTGCATGTCAAGTATGAAACTAAGTCAGTCACATACACAGGAAGTCAATTTGCACATAATAGCCATTTAAGAACCACAATTCCTCTTACAAAATTAATTGTTCTTTCTACAGACTATATGTGAGGCTCGCCAATATACCCCAATTAACTTTGTAAATTTAAATAAAAAATAAAAAGGTGGTGAATGGACACCTTAAATACTACACCAAGTATAGGCTTTTTGCATTATTTATTAAAAAAAATTATTTAGTACATAAAACATAAACTGCAGGATTGTGGGGCAAAGAAATCCTGCTTAAGGTCAGCAAAGAATAGCAGCAGAGATCAAGCTGCCTGAACACGTTTCTCTTTTGCACTGCATAAAATCATCTAAAGTTATTTCCATGATGATGTGGGTTTGTTTGTTGGGTTTTTTTTGTATGAAGACATGCCTCTTCTGGTTCTCCTGTTTGTTATTGGATGCTCAGCTATTATTCCTACCCAGTAATGTAAATGGACTTTTTAAGTACACGGATAGATGGATTGGATCTCTTTATTTTAGAGCAGAAATACCTGTTATTACAATAAACAAGTTTCCTGAGTGACTCAATATTTTGAAGTTTCCTGAGGTAGCTGCAATGCTGATACTTTGCTGGTGTTATACAAATTCTTAACAAAATGTAATCAATTATTTTCTATACTAACTATTACTCAGAGATTTATATGCATAAGTAATATTCTGAATAGGCTGGAGTTGATCTTTTAAAGAAAATATTCTTGCTGTTGGCTGTTATTCTTTCTATCCTTCTATAAATAGAAAAAAATAAAGGCAAAACTAAATCTTTCAAAAAAAAAAAAAAAAAAAAAAAAAAATTAATT